>SRQA01000180.1:0-32110 GCA_018360365.1 Claviceps citrina
TTTTTTTCTCTAGACTAGGAAGGGAGAGTTAGAGAGAAAGAATATAAAGGGGGGGGGGAGAGAGGAATAGGGAGAAGAAGAAAAGGAAAGGGGGGGGGAAGAGAAAAAGAAGGAGGAAGAAGAAGAAGAAGAAGAAGAAGAAGAAGAAGAAAAAGGGAAAAAAAAGAAGAAGAAGAAGAAGGAGAAAAGGAAAAAGAAAGGAAAAAGGAAAAAGAGAGAAAATAAAGAAGAAGATAACAAAAAGAAGAAGTAATCAAAAAGACACAACAAGCGCGCACGACACCTCATCACAGATAACTACTCCTTTCCTCCCCCCCCCTCCCCCTCCCGTCCAAATCTGCTCCCCGGACACAAAGCAACCTCTCCAAGACGGCAACGTAACAACAGCAAGGAAGGACCCCTACTGAAAACAACACAGCCAATCGACCCCCGCAAAGACGTACGTACGTCCGTCTACCTCTACCCTCTCCTAGTAGGCGCCCCCCTCGAAAGAAGACGGTGGAGATGGGCGGATGGTTGAATGGATGAACGTGAGAGAGAACCCGCCCCCGAGATATTCATTCAGATGCTCCGAATCGACATGACTCGACGCGGATCAGGGAAGAAGAAGAAGAAGAAGACCTTGTGCAACGCGCCGATGAGTCGCAGAGGAAAAAACAGCAACAACAACAACAACATCGACATCGACATCGACATCAACCTCGGCCAGTATCAAAGACAAAAACAAACAAAAAAGGTGCATTCATCATTTTTGACCGTCAGTTCCGCCAGTTCCCATGGTCCTACACACCCCCGGCGCGTACGAAAATCGACCACACATCTGCCCATCTGCCCATCTGCCCACCTGCCATCTGCCATCTGCCACCTGCCCGTCTCCCCATCTCCCAGCTCACAACATACAACTACACTCGGCTCATCTCTTTCATCTCTGTAGAAATCAAGATAGATTAGCTCTCTGCTGTCAAGGAATAGGCGGCAATCACGGCAATCATTGGACGGGGGTCATGGCAGACGTACGCGGCCGCCACGTCGGCTGTTGACTGGCTCTTGCGGCGGCATGTATCCCACGCCCTGCATGCCCTGCATGCCCACCATGTTCCCGTACCCGTAACCCACCCCGAACCCGGGAGGCGCAAACGTTGGCTGCCCGGCAGACATCTGAGAAGCCATGTGTGCTGCCGGTGGTTGGATGGGACCTCCAGCGGCTGTCATGCTGGGCTGGCGGTACGGATCGACGCCTGGAGCAGGAGCGCCGTAGGCTCCGTAAGCAGCCTGCATGGGAGGAAAGCTGTACCCCATCGGCGGCGTGCCCCTGGCCATCATGCCTTGTTGATATTGAAGTTGGGACAGAGCCACCGGTGGTGTCATGCTGCCTCCTGGGCCGTTGTACATGATGGTCTGGCCGTACTGCGGGAACGCCGGCGCGCTCCCGTCGGCACTGTCGCCTCTTTGGCCGCCATATCCTCCATCAAAACCACCTGCTGCGTTGGGCTGGGCATTCATCTGACCGTAGAAGGCTTTGCTGCCCTGGTTGCTGCTGTTGTTGCTGCCCGACTGTCCGCCCTGGGCATGCGGACCATTGATGACGCCATGATTTGCTTGTCGAGATGCGGGCCGCTGTCGGTATTCCGAGTTGTTGTTGTTGTTGTTGTTGTTGTTGTTGTTGTTGTTGTTGTTGTTGTTGCTGCTGGTCTCACGGCTAGGGGCGCTTCTGGTGGAGAGTCCGACCTCGTCCATCAGTCGTTTATATCCCTGGTTTGGCTGGGCCTTCATCCTGACCAGCACGTTCTTCACGTTTTCAACAACCTGAGCGCGGAGCTTCTCGTCGTAAAAGGGCGTGGTGACGACCTTGAAGATGAGCGTGGCACCACATCCAGAGTCCTGCAGAATCGCCTCCAGAACCTGATCGTTGGGCGAGAAGAAGAGGGCTCGGAACACAATCTCTCGCGCATCGGACTCGACCTTTTGATTGACAACCTTGAGAACGGTGAGGTAGGCCACCTTGTGCGTGGACAGGTGGACGAGATGAGGGACCAGGCGTGGGGCGAGCACGGTACGTCTCTTGGGGAAAGTGCACGTGTCCAGGAGCCAGGTCAGGAGCAAGGCCCCGTTGGAATTCGTGGCCAGCTGAACACTGTGCAAGGCAATGGCCGCGGCCAGCATCTTTTGTTGTTGCTGAGTAGAATGGTGGCTTTCCAGACATGCCCTCATCGCCCTGGCCCCAAAACGACCCTGAGCGATATCCCACATGCGGCTCAGCATGGCCTCGAAGATGAAGTCGTTGAACGGGGCTCCAAACTTGAGGCATCCCTGCAGCACGTAGTTGCCATACTGGTCGAGGAACAGCGGAACAGTATAGGGCCGGATGCATTTGACAATCAGCGCCATTTGCTGAGGGGCTTTGCAGACATCGATGATCTTCTGCGCGGCCCACGTCCCGTTCTTGTGGATGCCGATTTCGGCCATGTGGGGCGCAATCTCGACCAACATGGCGTCGCGAACCTTTTCCGAGCAGTGCTCAAACAGTTTCTGCACCACAGTATTGCCGAGATAGTCTGATGACAGTTCGGCAATCTCGGGGAGCATATCCAGGGCAACATGTTCAATCTCGGCTTGGGACAGCAGCTGATTGTCGATGCGCTTGCGAATGTCTCTCAGCTTCGGCGCGTCGTGGACTCTGGTGTGAGCGGGCTCACGGATGGCCGGGATGTCTTCCACGTAGCTGGTGAACTGAATGGCCGACTGAACGCTCTGAGATATCATGGCCTTGTCTTCCCCCGTCGCCCCAAACTGCTCCACAATGTCTTGGATGTCTTGCGGCATATCTGCGAGAGGCGGCACCGTCGGCGTGGACGTGCCCGGAGAAGGTCCGGCAACATCGCCACCGGCAGCAGAGGCGCCCAAGCCAACGCCATTCGCGTTGTCTTGGCCCCTGGCGAACGGATCTGGGCTGGGCGAGGGGTAAACCCCGTCGTGGCCCGGGGTGTTGGATGCGGACGGAGGTTTCGCAAAGTTGATGCGGATAGGGCCTGCGCCGGGGAAAATCTCCTTGCCGTTCATCAGAGCCTTGGCCGCAACAGAACTCTCCACTCTCTCAAAGTTGACGAAGCCACAATTCTTATGCGTGAGCACTCGAGCAGATATGATGGGGCCGTGAGACTTGAACATCTCCACCAGTGTAGACGTGGTTGTTGATGTCGGGATGCCGCCGAGCCAGAGGGCACTGGTGGGCCCCTCAAGCCCTTGCTCTTCGGCGGAAAGGAGTCCAGCATTACGGCTGCTTGACCGACCCAGATTCATGCCGCTCATGGCCTGAGGCAACTCGTCATATTCCTTCTCATCTTGCAACCGGACGACTTCCGTGGGGGGGATCGAGTTTGGAATGCCGGCGTTGAGCGTCCGCATCGTCTCGAGGACGCCTGCCGTGGTGCGAGCACGGGGCCGGGTGTTGTTGATGAAGGCCTGAACGGCCAGGTTGTGATTGTGGATCGCCGCCTGCGTGGCCGCCAGCTGATCTTTCAGCGCATCATATTGAGTCTCGATGGGCATGTTGCCGGCCGGAGGGTCGTACTCGTCCTCGTATCGATCTTTGTTGTTGACCGAATAGGAGCGGAATCGGCTTGCCTGGCTGCTGTAATCGTAGTAAGGAGTTGCCAACTGGGCGCGGGAAGGCTGAGGAGTGCTTTCGGCCAATCCAAGATAGTCCAGTGTGCGCATGTGCACATCCGAATCTCCAGTACCCTCCCTGGAAAACTGAGACTGCGAAGGGGAGCTGGGCCCGTTGGAACCGACGCTCGCAATGCTGGCCAACGTCGAGCCGCGCTCACGGCCGACGCCTGCAGGATTCCAGCTGCTGAAGATGGAGGGGCCAAAGGGTGAATTTGAACCAGCCATGGTGTTGAAGGGGCTACGCTGCGGCATAGAACCTGCACGAAGACGGGACAAGAGAGCAGAACCACCAGCTGCGATGCCAGTGTGGTCGAGATTCGGTGACGGCGACTTGCCAAAGGGGCCGCTCTGCGACGGAGTGGCGCGTGCAGACTTGGCGGCAAGATGGTGGAGGTTGACAAGGCCGTTTACGGGTCCTCCAGGTAGCCTGGACGGAACTGTACCGGCACGAGCTCTCCGAGGCTGAGGTATGCCGTCCGGCATGGGAAGGGCACCAAAGTCAGGGAAGCCGTCGGTCGGGGATTCCGGGATATTCTCTCGAAGAGGTGTCGAGTTTCCGCTCGTGGGAGGTCCTCCCCAAGGATTCAAAGGCATGCCAGGAATTCCCTCTTGGGCTTGAATTTCGCGAGCTCTATTTTGAAGGCACACCAGAAGAGTTAGCAAAAGTGCGACGTGTAAATAATTGAGGCGAGACAGAAAAGCCAAGAGATAGGAAAACCCAAGAAATCTCGAGGTGTGGGCGCTTGCAGGGAGGGCTTTTCTTCCTTTTCTTCTTCTTTTTCTTTTTGGCGTTTTGCGGGAGGAGCTGCCACAAACCTTTTGGAGAAAAGCCGGCTGGAGCCGGCCATTTCGTGCGATGGAGAACCTGCCCCTGATCGCGTGTTGCCCACCATGATGCCGCCTGGGAGACCGAAAGGAGATCTATTATTTGAGATTGATGGATCGACGGGCGATTTACTGGTGCCAGGTGACTGGGACCGACCAGCCTGAGAAGAGTAAGGTTGGGACGAGAACCCCGGGGCCATGTGATCTGATCTGGACATTGACATTATCAATTACCTGACTGACCTCATGACACTGAGATACAGTAGGAGCGTGCCTTTTGCGCAAGGATAAGAATGATTATTGAGATCCGTGTTTGTAGTGGTTCGGCCGACGTTGAAAACGAAAGCGGACGATGCAAAATAAAGCTATGGCCGTTTGCTTGAAACAACTAACGTGATATCGCGTTGTGGATATTTCGGAAAACGATCGAGGGAGGGCCTCTGGGACGGCCAGATATGCACCTCGAACTGGCCAGAGGACAAATGCGGGCGGAGGCGAGCCAAAGGGAACGGAAAGGCGCACAAGAACACCAGGTGGTTCAGTAGCCAGGTATTACAAAGGGATACTGTGACGACAAAAAACCAAATCGATCGAGACTGCCCGAGTTTCCCGCTGGCGAGATGGAGAGATGGAGAGCGGAGGATGGCGGACCCAAGCGGTGGATGAAAAACGAACGCAGGGGCGGACGCAAAAAAAAAAAACAAAAACAAAAAGAGGCAGGGCAGGCAGGCTGATTGATGAAGCAGCCCGCGCCTCTCTATCCAAGAGACGACGATCGATGTCTGGTGATGGGGGCTGTTGCGGCGATGCGTGGCGACGCTCTCCGGATTAAGGTTGCAAAGCCGTCAGCGTATACGGGCCAGTAGCTCCCGTGGCGGGAGGGGGTCGAAAACGGTCCGATCGAAATAAGCGGTCTCGTAAAAAAAAAAAACGGTTTGAAGCTGCCACACGGGCGAAACGGACGCGGGGCAGAAAAGTCGAGCGTAGCAGGATCAATCAATATACAGGCCTCATTGGGAGTAAAATGTAAATGCAGGGAAAGGGGAGCGGAGGGGGAGCGGAGGGAGTCGCGGGGCAGGGAAGGGAGGGAGAGGAAGAGAGACAAGAGGGTTTTTTAAAAAAAAAGAGGCTGCTGGTGATGGTGTTGATGGGGGTGGATTTCCGTGAGCCAGAGAAGAGGACACGGCAGGGTGGCAGGATGGGATTGGAAAGCAGACAGCACAGCACAGCACCGCACAGCATAGCACAGCACATGGGAGACAGGCGCAGGCTTAGACAGGCTAACAGCACGAGCAAGCAGGAACAGGAGCGGTTGATAGGCCAGCCCAGGGGACGCCTCAGTGATCGGGGTCATCACTGGTGGCACTGCGGGACTGGCTTGCCTGGTCAGTCAGTGGTCACAGGTAGCTTGTTGGCGACTTGATCGGCCCCGGATCGACGCGGCTCAGTCGCCTGCTCCCTGCTCAATTGACAATTGCTGCCGATGGGCCCCGACCAACGCGTGCCAGATGACGGACTGGTGGCCTGTGATCACGGCGCTCCGTGTCTGTGACTCTGTGAGTCTGTGAGTCTGCGACACGGGCGGGTACCCAGCCTCAGCACCCAGACTCGGGCACGTCAGTCCGTCAGTGTCCCCTGTCAGGCTGTCATATGCCGATGCCCATGGCCCATTGGCCATCCCCATGCTGGTTGGTGCCCACTGCCCACTGCCCACTGCCCACTGCCCATGCCGAGAACAAGCCCCAGTGCATTCATTCATCATGCTTTCTTCTCCCCTTCCCCCTCGCGGCCCCCCAAACAAAAATCAAAAACCAAAAACCAAAAACCAAGTCCCGAAGAGAAAGAAGACAAAAAAAAAAAACACCCAGATTCATAAGCCATGACAAAGCAGCCCTGTCATGTGACTGCCGCCACCTCGAAATCGAATACGCAAAAAAAGCCCCCCCGCCCCCCTCCCCCCCACCGAGCAGTGAGGTGAGCACTCCCCTCCCCCTTTTCTTTTCTTTTTTTCTTTTTTTCTTTTTCCTTTTTTTTTTTTTTTTTGCATCCGCCGCCCCATGAAACCATCGACCAGTCAGACGCCGCCGCCGCCGCCATCGTCGCCCATCTGAAACAAAAGAAAGGCTTCCAGACTTTTTGCTCCACGCAGCCTGCTGGGCAGCTGCTGCCACTGGCCACTGCCCACCACTGCCAGGGCCCAGGACACTGGACACTGGACACTGGACACTGGACAGCGGGCTGACTGATCAGGGGAAGGGGCGTGAGCCTGGAGGCGGGGCACATCCTTGCCCTTCTTTCACGGGACTCGCGAGGGAGGGACTTCACTTTCTTTTCAGAACATCACCATTGATTCATTGTAGCATGTATCATGTAGACCGTCCCGTCTCATCCCGGCCACGCGGCCACGCGGCCACGCGGCCACGCGGCCACGCGGCCACGCGAAGGGTTGGTCTCGGCTTTGCCAGCTTGCTGCCCACCACTGCTTTGGGTGCAGACACAAGTATAGAAATGCCTGGCCGCCACGCGTTCGTCACACCCACCCAACATTAAACTCATGCTCGCCTTCACCCAGTCGCAGACCTGTTCTACCATATTCACCGGAGAGATCCGTCCATTGATTGACCAAGGAATCTCGTTCAGTAAGCTCCTAGATGACTACTACATGCTAGCGAGGCATTCCATCGTCTCGAGTAGAGTAGCCTGGATCCGAAAAAGGTAACCCCCCTCTCGCGGTTCTTATATATTCTGCCGCTATAGATATATAGATATGTCCACGCCCTTCTCTCCCTCTCTCTCCCTTTAGCACCTCTTCCTCTATGGTGTGCTTGTTCTGCCCAAACCGATGAAATCCTGAATCTAAAAATGCATTGACCGTGAGGCATTCGCTCGTCGAAGCTCGTCGAAGCTCGACATCTCGAGCACCAAACTCATCAGGAAAAAAAAAAAAAAAAAAAGAACTCCGCTTGCTCAAGATCTACACATCTGTTTCATTTTTATTGTTCCTAGTTCCAAACGCCGATACTGGTCGTGTCTCAAACAAAGAGGGGGGCAATGCAAAAACGTCCATCTATCTGCGCGCTCGGAAAATATGCCTCCCAGATTTCCTTCATCATGATTTCTCGTGCATGTGTCGGAGCGGTTCATGTGAAACAATCGCCATGTTTGCAGCTGAAAAAAAAAAAGAATTCGATAGAATCAGGACATCTACCTTACTTGGGGTGCTTCTTGAATGCCAACAGCTCCGCTAAGCTGCCAAGAGGGCATCCGTGCTTCAAAAAGTCGTGTGCAAGCAACTCATTGGCCGATGCACGGCTCTTCACATCAACGCAGAGACAGACGGACAGAAATGCCTTGAGCTCCTTGCTGAGCTTCTCGGGCTTTTTGAGCCGAGGAGTTCCATTGGTGGCGATCAGATAGAGTGCTTTCAGTGGTTCTTCGTTGAGATACGGTGGTTCCGACTCGATCATTTCGATAGCCATGATGCCGAGTGACCAGACGTCGACCTTGGGGCCGTACTCCTTCTGCTTGACCACCTCGGGAGCCATCCAGTACGGCGTGCCCACCATGGTCGCTCGTTTCGATTTCGCGTCGGTAAGCTTGGCACAAAATCCAAAGTCGGCTGCAAAGCGTTAATCTCATGCGACCGTCTTCCCCCAATCCCCGCTGGGTCCCCGCTGGATGCAGGAATGGCATGTACTTACTAATCTTCACGTTTCCTCTCGCATCGAGAAGCACATTGTCACTCTTGATATCTCGGTGAATGATCTTCTGAGCGTGGAGGTGGTGCAATCCCCGGCAAGTCTGGTGGCGTGGGAGAGAAAGACACCTCGTTAGTGAATGACACACAATGTTGAACAGCACAGTATCGCATCACACGCACCTCGTTGCAAATGGTTGAGATCTGCTCTTCAGAGATGGACGGGTTGTTGTCGATGACATCGGTAAGTGGACCGCCTTCCATGAATTCCATCACGACCCACAGTTCCGAGTTGTTACTTTTCAGAAAGGCATCGACAAAGTTGACAATGTTTCTGTGCTTGCTGTCCTTCATGACCATGATCTCGTTGACAATCAACTCCTTCCTTGGCTGGTGAGCGAGGTCCATTTGCTTGATCGCGACCTGCGCCCGCGGACCTTGCTGTCGCAGAATCTCTCGCGCGATGCCTTGGGCAGTATCCTTGATCTTGGCAACGTAAACAGAGCCAGACGCACCCTGGCCAATCTTCTTCTGCTTGGCATAGGACAGGTTTGGGTCGTCTTTGGACACGGCCTCCTTGAGTTTTGCCATGATTTCATTTTCCGACATTGTGGACATGCGCACATCCTGCTTGCGTTCTGACGGCGATGGCTTTGCGCTGAGAGCAGCTTCGGCCGACTTGATGCCGTCTGCTTGTTGTTGAGCTTGGCTAGGTTTGGGGGCAACGTTGAGAGGCTTGACAGGGGCAGGAAGACGAGATGCAGCCTGCACGGGTTGGGGTTGTCTCGGCTGCGAAGTTTGCATCCCGTTGGGATTTCTCGGTGCTGATGAACCATCATTACGAGGTATTCGTGCTGCCTGACTGGCAGGATCACGGTAGTTGTTGGAGCTTGCTTGATGAGACCCTGGCGGTAGACGTGATGAAGGATTCGTTGACGGGGCACCAGGTGCTGTCCTCTGCGCGCGCAAGCCATTGACTGGGCTGCCAGATGGTTTTGGTGCAGACGGCGCAGCTCTCGAGGGATTGTAGCGATCGCCAGATGGTGAGGATCCGGAGCTACCACCATAGCCACCGATCTCTTGCTGTGCCATGGGTAGCTTGTTCTTTGGAAGGGATGCATTATACGCTTCCAGCTCTCGTCGTTCTCGCTGTTCAGCTTCAAGCTGTCGTTGCGACTCCATCTGTTTCCTTCGCTGCTCCTCTCTGAGAGCATCTTGTGACGCATAGCTGGGTGATGCATTTCGCATCTGCTGCTGTTGCTGCTGCTGCTGGTCTGTCGGACGCCGAGGCGCGCCGCCGCTCGATTGCGGTGGTGTGGTGCTATAGTTGTTGCGCTGAGTAGACGTGGGAGCACCTGGGCGAGGGGGAGCGATCGAGTTGCCAGCGCCCAGTTGTTTGTGCTGCATGGCTCCTGGGGGAGTTGGTGTCATGCTAGAGAACTGATTTGGATTTTCGGCTCTCTTGGCAAGGTCAGTGGTGTAGAAGTCAAGTACCTCGAACACAGCCTCCGGATTACGCTCATAGTCCTCTTTGGTGATTGCCGAGGAGTTGAGTAGCTTGGACCACTCGGGGGGCAAGCCCACGAACTCGCCAGTCTGGGGATCGAAGCCGACGTGCACAGCATGAGAAAAGTTTGTTGGATTGCTCACGCCTCCCATGCCCGGACAAGCACCGTAGATGAAGTCGATCCATTCATAGAGGTCGTCGTCACTCTTGACTTTGATTTGGAGTGTCTTGGTTTGACCGTCGTCATCTCCAGGGCTGTTGGAAGAGCCGTCGGGTTTTCTTTTGATCTCAAAGATTGTTCCTGCGGCTTCTACTCTGCCGACATTGACGACGTCTTTCAAGAAGATGGTGTATGACACTTTGCCGCCTTCTGTCTTATGAAAGTCCAGAGACTCTTTTCGAAGAATCAGGTACTTTTGCTTCCAGGGCTGAATGAAGTTCTTACTCTCCTTGACCGATGCCCAACCCTCTTTCTTGACAGCAACACCGCCCATGCCATCCATGTTGTTAGACTGCTGGCGGGCGATGGGCAGGGAAATCGTGGAACCTGTATAAGTAGACGTAGCGGTACTTCGAATGGGGGAGATTGCCATGTTGGCCATGTTGCCGGGTAGATTGGCGCTTGGCGTCAGGTTCAGTCGGGGTCTGTCAGAGGGAGGTTTGGGAGCCGGTCCAGGATTCATGAACTGGCCAGCGGAGTAGATGCTGGAAAATTTGTCGTTAGCCTCAAGCTTCCAAGGACGATATTGATTCAACCGCATCTGCACCACATGCGATGTTGATGACTAGCGCTGAGAGGCCCGATGGCCACATCCAAAGCTCCAGAGTCGCTTGGCCGAGAAGTCTCGTCGACGATGGTTCCGTTGCTACTTGAGGAACCAGGACGGACAGCAAGTCGTCGCAGAGCCAAAGGCCCTCCTACGGACGGCGGAAGCGATGTTCCTCAGGAGGCATCACTCGGGAACGAGGTGGCTGGAATAGCTCCCCGACGACAAGACGCGAGGAACGCTTTGAACATACCTGTTTTCGGCCATCTTGGAGGCAAGTTATCACTGCGGAGTCGATGGGGAAACGTGGTGCGGCAGACACAGCGCGGTCGAAGAGCTGAGTCTACTTGTGTGTGCGAACTGGTTTGATGTATCGTGATCAAGCGAGCGCGGCGGCAGACTCCAAGCGACGGTTCACTTGTGCTGGGTGTTGTAGAATAAGAGGACTATGGCTTCTGGCGAGTCCGGTCTATCTCCAAGGCTGACGAGCCTTGACGTTGCAATCCAGGCAAAGGCGAAAGACGAAAGACGAAAGAGTTGCGTCGGCGCATGAACCCGGGGAGTTTACGCCTGCTCAAGGAGCAGTGGTCCAATTGCCGATGAGGGGTCTGAGTTCGCTGGAGCAGATGGAGGCGAGGCAGGGTTCAATCGTCGACCAGACAGACACCAGAGCACCCCTCTTCATGGAGCAGAGCAGGAAAGACAGGAATTGCACACGTTGTTGGCAAGCAAAAGAGCACGTCTTGTAGGCGCCGAGGAGCCGCTCAACGGGGAGGGGGTTTTGTTGCGAACAAGTTGCTTGAAACGAAGAGGGCGGGAGGAGGAGGAGGATGAGGATGCAGGTGGGAGGTCTGCCGTGGAGGGGGCTAGCCAAGAACGGGGCGGAGGCGACGACGAAGCGGGAACTGGAGAATGAGATACGCAAGCAGGTGGCCCGACGGCCAGCACTTGGCGAGCGCTTGCGAGCACGGGCGTCACAGCCAACACTAGACCGGCCTTGAACAGAGCCGGCCACCCGTTCCGCTATCAGCGATGACACGGTACACGGTGCAACGGCGGACCAACATGGGCGTCTCGAGTCGACAGCCTCGCGCGAACAGGTTTGCAGGTTTGCCGGTTTGCAGGTCTGCAGATGTCTTAAAACGGGCAGCCGGGCTGGCCCAGCATTGTGCCTTGTGGGAAGCTGCAAGCAAGACAAACATGCACAGGCGCCAAGTGGGCTGGTTCCCCGCCTGCCCCGCCCCGCCCCGCCCTGAACTTGGTGCGCTGGTGCAGGAGCACTGGAGCAGCACAGCGGCTGCGGGACAGACAGCAGGCCGTTCCAGGGACCATTTGAGGTCTTGCAGGCCTGAAAGGGGCGGGGAAGGGCCTGAAAGAGCCTGGAAGAGCCTGAAGGAGCCTGAACGAGTCGAAAAGAGCCTGAAGGAGCCTGAAAGATGGGCAGGGTGGAGGGGGTTCCGTGGGTGAGACCTGAAATTACAGAACCATGCCTCTCTCCTTGCCTCTCCTCTCCTAGCCAGCTAATAACGTGCCGCGTCCTTGTTTCATATCAGGAGCCCTGGCACGTTGACTACATGATGCCGTATTTCCGAATCCACGACGTCCCGTGCTAGTGCCACAGCCCGGACATATTCGAGAGCAAAAGACCCTGAATGCAAGAAAGAGGTTCCTGCTCCTCTGTGGGCACGGCCGGCGCCCAAAGCTGTGGGCTGAGAACAATGCCGCTTTCAGCCTCTCAGGTACTGCTTCTTAGAAGAAAGAGAAGAAGAAGAAAAGATTGGACAAAGCCGGGTTGACAAGTTTTGCATATTGTCTGTCTGTGCTGTAAATCACGCCTCAACATCATCAAACCGCAATGTATGGCTATTTTCGCATCCAAGAGTGCAATGGCAGGCCGCTGTAACACCCATGTCCGCCCCAAAAAATGCATCATTGCCATTCGTGCCATCAATGGATAAGGAATCTGCATTATGACTTATACATGCACGACTCCCGCTCGCCTACGCAACGAGAATGGATATATTCTGTTTCTAAATTTCATGTGTACGATATATCCATGTCCCCTTCCGACAAAATTACGTATCCGCTTTTTGCCACCTTCCCCCAGTACCTCCATCCATCCATGTCCATAGCGACTCCTCCTAGCGGGTAGCAATCTCAATCTCCTGGCCCTCAAACTTGGGCAGCTCGGAGGCCACCTTGTCCCAGTTCTTGGAGCCATCTACAAGGGACCTGATGGCATCCAGGATCTTGGACTCATCGGCACGCACTTGCGTCGTCGAATCGCGGTCTCTCAGCGTGACGGTGCCATCCTGCAGGGTCTGGAAATCGACCGTGATGCCCAGAGGCGTGCCGAGTTCATCGTTTCGACTGTATCTCTTGCCGATGCTGGCTGATGAGTCGTCGATTCGGTTGGAGATGCCCATGCTGCGAAGTCGCTGCGAGAGCTTCTTGATGTGAGGTCGGAACTGCGCGTTGGATGAGAGAGGGACGATGAGAACCTTGGTGGGCGCCACCGTAGGGGGAAAGGATAGGACCTATTGCGTTGTGGTTTCACTTCGTGTCAGCAGACTTGCACGGTTGCCATCATTGGTCTTTCAAAAGAGAAACTTACACCACGGGCTTCATCCCCGCCGTCGCTGCCACGGGTCCAGAAGTTGTGCTCGATCAAGGAGTACAGGATACGGCCGATACCAAAGGAAGGCTCAATGACATTGGGAGTGAATTCCCTCGTGTTCTCCACACGCTTGCGCAACTCAATCTGGATCGTGTCACTGCTGACCTCAACCTTGCCGTCACCGACACCGGCAACCTCCAGGCTGATCTTGCCCGAGTCGCTCAACCGCTTGGCCAGCTTCTCTCGCTCCTCCTGAGAGGTAGCCAACAGGGCAGCCTCTACAAACCTGGCATCCTTCTTGAACAGCGGACCAAACTTCTTTCTCATGATGTCGACTTGCCATTCCTCGATGACAAGGGGCTCCTGCAGCCGCTCACGGACAACCAGAGGAGCGCCAGTCTTCTTGGCGTGGACGGACAAATCGTACGCACTGCGGTCAGCACAGCCAACACACTCAACCCAGCCAGAGCTGGTAAGAAGCTCGGCATCCCAGCAATCACAGGCATAGTGGGCCATTTCGTTGGCCATGTGCTGGCGAAAACGCATCTTTGACAGGTCAACGCCAATCTTCTCCAGGAAAAGGTGAATTCTGGCCAGGAAATAACCGAGAGTCTCGTTATCAACAAGACCGTCCTTGACAGCCTGACCAATGGCCACTTTTCGGGTGTCGGTCTTGCCGGAGAGCTGGGTGTCGCGATCCAAAAGGACGAGTTCCACATGGGCCACATCCTGGAAGCGGTCGTGCTTCTTGCCGCCCAGAGGGTCGACAAAGTGCTCAATCTCAGCCATGAGGAACTCTCGGACTCGGAGAAGACCGGCACGGGGGGAGATTTCATTTCTGTAGGACTTGCCGATGGAGGCAGAGGCGAATGGCATGCCGCCCTGGTTGTACTCGAGCAGCTTGGCAAAGTTGAGGAACTGGCCTTGAGCCGTCTCGGGACGCAGATATCCGCGAAGATTGCTGCTGGGACCAATCGAAGTCTGGAACATGAGGTTGAAGGCAACAGGGTCCGAAGGCAGAGCACCAGTGGCCGGGTTTTTCAGATCGTACTTCTTGATCAACTCGCCGAGTTGGGGGCCATCGTAGTTGTCGATTCTGGCCAGAACCTCTTCGTACTCCTTGACCACGGCATCATCCAGCTTTACAGCCTCAGACTTGGCCTTCTTCTTCTTCTTGGGGTCATCCTTCTCCTCCACTTTTTGGCCACGGGCCTCCTTATCGCCGTTGAGTCGTGCTTCGAGAATGGCCTCGACGAAGTGGTCGGCCCGCAAAATTTCACCGTTCTTGGGGTCCTTGCACATCCAATCGGCAAACTTGTCGACATGGCCGCTCGTCTTGAGAACTTCATGCGGGGTCAAGACAGTGCAGTCCACCTCGAGCATATCCTCCTCGAGAATAAAGTGCTTGCGCCATAGATCGACAATGTTGGCCTGCAGGGAGCAGCCGGGGGGCCCGTAATCGTAGAGGCCTCCGACACCGCCGTATATCTCGAACGAGGGTGTGTAGAACATGCGCCGCCTCAGCATGGCATCGAGGACCGCCTTGTCGAGGGGCTGGCCCTTGAGCGTCGTTGCTGAAGTGGTCATTGCGGACAACTGCTGCTTCTTTTGCGACTTCTGGACCTGATGGGCGTTCAGAGCACGAGAGACGGACAGGCTGCGCCGGCGGATCGATGATGAGCCGGGACGAGAGAGGCTGCTGCCGACGAAGTGCGATGTGTATGGCAAAGCAGAAATGGTCCAAGGTCGGATTGGCTTCATCCACTGCGAGGTTATCGTGGGGGTTCAGGTGCGTGAGTCACGAACAAACTCGGCCGCACTTGATCCCTCCCGTCCAAAGCAAATGGGAAGTGGGGTTGGAAATGTGAAATGTGTCAAAATCACCCAATGGACGGCAGTGTCTGGAGATCCACTTGTGGACAATGTGTCAGCGAGCTATCACTGCAATCGGTTCTCTGCGCTTTTTTTCTTTTCTTTTCTTTTTCCAAATGAATTTAGGTGTGGAAACACAGAAGGGAGCGGGAGCGGGAGCGGGCGTGAGAAAGGGCCTGATGTCCTAGATTGTCCTATAGTGCGCTAGTGTGGCTGCCAATAGCTCAGGTTACTGTGTCGTTCCACGCTCCACTTATTTGGGCACCCTTTCCTACATCAAGCACCTAACCTGGAGAAACCAGCACCTGGCTTGTGGCTGGAAGGTCGCAGCTTTCAAGATCGGACCTTTGTCAGGACTCAGGACCAAGAGCTTCATCAGGATCTTTGCACAATCATTTCTGAATAATTGGTACGTATAAGAATCGCTATAAAACCGCCGGTAACGTCCGTCTAGCCACTAGCAACCCTGGATGCTGGCTACTCCGGGCTTAGGTGCTTGATAAACCGGCCCTCTCGTCATGTCAGATACCGAACGGTACCTTTTCACACGCGCTGAGCAAGAGCTCACATTCATCAATGGCCCGTCGGAGCCCTCAGCTGGGCTTGCCAAGACTCCGAAGCATGTCCACCGCTCCTGGTGTCTCATACCACGAAGAATAGCAGTGCCCCAGCGTCAACAAAGCCTCGTTCCTCGTCCGACTCGCGTACGGCCCCGTTGGTCTCCGCAAAACGCCAGCATCCGGATCATTGATGAGCAGGTCCCAAAAATGTGTGTTGTATTTCTCAACGGTCCTGTACAACTCTGTGATCTGCCTCTTGATTGTCTGTACCAATTGCGCCGTCTTATCCGGCCCGGCCAGGAGAATCTCCTTCCTCGACCTGATAAGACAGCTGACAAGCTGGTCGCGGATGAGCTCGATGATTTCTTGCGGGATGACGCCGTGGAGCGCAATTGTGGCGTTCTGGATCGCCTGGAGGTCGAGCAGAATTCGCACCTTGATGAGCATCAGGGCGACGGCATGGCTCAGCTCGAGGAAGTCGGGATTGGTCAAACTCTTGGCTGGAGCTTCCAACACGTCTGCATCCTTGACGTCCAGGAATGGCTCGTCCATATCGCCCCAGTTGTAGTGATCGTCCCTCCCCGTGGTCGCGTACCACTTTATGAAGTCGTAGGCATCCTGGTCCCTGCCGAGTCGAATGTATAGATCGGGTACTAAATCCCGCACGCCCATGTTGTCGGAGCGGCACAGCCGCAACATGTCCAAGAGATGATCCAGGCACGTCTGCACCAGGTCCACAGGGCCACCGGCCGTACCGTAGCTCATCAGCAGCGTGTCCACCAGGTGATATCGCGCGCGCATGTAATCGCGCGTCTCGATTATGCCCCAGAAGTGGCCGACATGGTCTTGGAAGACGTTCCCCGGTGAAAAAAAGGTGCCCGGCGATTCGCGCAGCTGCTTCTCCTCGGACTCATAGGCAGCACGTGCCTTCTTGATCAACTTGCACGGGACCTTGTGCTCGTCGCGGTCGTCGACCTGGCAGTCTCGGCCGCAGTAGTAGACGGCGAGGCAGGCCGAGCACCGGCGGAGGGTGCCGTCTCTGCGGCGGCACAGCTCGCATTCCCGTGGCGCCAGCCCATTGAGCTTGTCTACCTCGGCATTCATAATTAGCGGCATGTTGGCTTGTTAAAAAAAAAAGCGGGAAGGAAGCGAGCTGGCGTTGGGAGTTCTGCCGTTGAAGTCGACGTAGTCTTGAAAGTCTTGAAAAAAGAAGATTGAGTTGTGCGTCCACTGTGCAGTGCCGGTTAATGACATATTCATATACAGCAAACAACAAACGGCGAGCCCCGTGCACGGACGCTTCATTTTTCTCCGCTGCCAATGGCCTTGCGAAGCTAGAATCAGTGCCAGTCTCAGCTGTGCTTCACAGTCTCTGCAGCTGCCATGGCCCATGGGTGGCATTGGCATTGTCGACGGGCGACGACGATTCCTCTGACTACTACTGATTATTCTCAACTCGGTACTATGGACCAAACTCAACCTAAATGCAATGGGAAGAAGCGCCCTTGACGTATCTCGAAATACAGGCCAATAGCCACAACACGACAGGAGCGAGAATTAAACAAAACCTACGCGGCCAAGCACGCGAACTGCCCTGCCCTAAGCACACTACTCATAGTATGGCCCGCGGGTTCCGTGGGGTCGGGGATAAGCCGTGGGCACTTGTCGCCCGTGGTCACGTGTGTGGATCCCTTTAGATAGTCATCTCGCTTTATTGCAAAGAGCGCAGTCACCGCCCTTTGCCCTGTGCGCCACTAGGGCACACAGGAGCTCTTTTCCGCCCACATCTGGGCTCTCTTTTTCCCTCTCTTTTTCTCTCTCTTTTGTATCCATGTATCTAGATAGGTCATACTATCACGTATTCGTACCAGTGCCTCTTTCGTGCTAGAGCACTGATCGTTGCATCATAGTGGTGCCTGGGACGGGGCGGAAGAACTGCCTGGGGTTAGCAGGCCGAGTCCAGTGCGGGCGACAGTAGCTGTTGCAGTCATGTTGGCTGAAGAACGAGCTAATACCCTCGGGTCCCAGATCCGTCACGCCGTACTGCCGATCTCGGGACAGGATGACGGGGTCCGAGAGGACTACTTCGCGCTGATAGATGCCACCTTGGAGGTCGCACAGAACAAATTGCCCGCCCGAAAGGTGGTAGCTGAAGTGACTGAGAGCCTGCATGACCTCCCCCCATTTCTCCGACTCATCGGCCCATCCAGTGTTGCTGTTGAACTTTTGGTAGTTTTGGATAAACGGCTCGCACAGAATTATCTGGCCTGCCCAGTCGCCGTGTGAGTCCTCTGTGAAGCGCCATATGCCGGGCACATTGATCTTGACGCCTTTGTCGACTATGCCCAGTAGATTGAACTTGTCGACGAACTCCAACGCCTTGTCCACAGCCTTGATATCGAGCGTGAAATAGTCGTTTGAGAAGACGGCGCCAGTCTTGAACCACTTGACAACACATGGTTGGTCCACGCGAGGAACTGAAGTATAGGTGCCTTTTGCCACCCAGCGAAAAGCGCCTTGTGCGAACGGATTGTCCAGGGCTGAGTGTGGGACGGAACATAAGCTGGACTCGTTGTATCTGCCGCCGCCAGACTGCGTCAAAGATGGGCGGTCATAGTCATGGCCATGGACGCAAGTCGCGCATCGTGATATCCCGATACCCTGAGAGTACTGGTTGGCTGTGAAGGATGACTGAGGGAGTTCGCGTTGACAATCGGCACATATGCGACTCATGGCTGGAGGTGTGGGTTGGAGTTGACATGCAATGGTATCCCGGAATCTACAAGATCTGTAGGTGGCAGGTATGTGCTTCAAAACTGTAGGAGCGAGCGAGGGAAAAGAGTCAGTATTTAAGTCACGAAGTGGATTTGTCAGTGTGCGGATTCACTGGAGAGATCTACGGTTGTTCCTGCAAATCCAAACGAAGCCGTTGTTGTGAAACGCGTTCAAAAAAAAAAATCCAACCTCTTCTCTTATCTTGCAAGCACGTTCCACGATCTGATCTTATCGAGGGCGCACCCCACTTGCGATAAGCCTGGCGGGCAACAGATGATCGAATTCCCTATTTTTTTTTTCGCCCTTCGTCGATTGCACGCCACTACGAACACCGGACGGACAACTTCATTGCAAGAAAAAGCACCCAACGAAACCCACTCAATCTCTCCCACGACCGACTGTACAGACTCCGACAATCCCCGAGTTTCCCCCCTTTTCGAAAACAAAAAATAACTTCGCAGAAAAAATAAAAGTCTGCGCGCTCGTAGCCCGCGCTCGACAGCACAGGAAAGATGCGCCCGCTCACGGAGCAAGAGACCAAGGTGCTCTTCACCAAACTCGCCAACTACACCGGCAACTCGCTCAAGAACCTCATTGCACCGCTCGACGACGGCGATCGGTTCTGCTTCCGCTTGAACAAGGACAGGGTGTACTATGTCCGCCTGTCCATTGCCAACATTGCCACGTCGATAGCCCGCGACAAGCTTCTTTCCCTGGGGACCTGCATCGGTACGTCTCGTCTCTCTGTATACTTTCGCCCCCCCCCCCCCCCCCCCCCCCTCCCCAAAAAAAAAAACAAAAAATGGGACAATCGCTGACTGGACTATTCCGATTGCCTTTTGCCTCTCTCTACAGGCAAATTCACAAAGACCGGCAAGTTCCGCCTACACATCACCGCCCTCGAGATCCTCTCCGAGCACGCCCGGTGGAAGATCTGGGTGCGTCCCAACGGCGAGATGCCGTTCCTCTACGGCGGCAATGTCGTCAAGGCACATGTGGGCCGGTGGTCGGATGACTGTCCCGAGCACCAGGGCGTGGTTGTGTACAACATGAACGACACCCCGCTGGGGTTCGGCATCACGGCGAGGAGCACGGCTGAGGCTCGGCGGTTGGACCCGACTGGCATCACATGCTTCAGGCAGGCGGATTGCGGGGAATACTTGCGTGATGAGGACAACTTGTTTGCGACGGCATGAGAAGGGCGTTGCGGCTGTGGCTCGCATGAGGGTGGGAAAGACATGCAATAGCATAGGGCTGGGGGTGGGGAAGGGTTACATGTCACGGCGTTTAATGTCTTTGTCTTTGCGAATTTTGGGACACCTCTTCTTCTTCCTTTTTTTCTGGGCTTGCATCAATTTCTGTTATACTTGGGCAGGTTCAACATGACAGGGCACGAGAGACCAGAGCGGGGTACTGGAAGAAATCGGAAGATATTTGAAGATGAATGTCTATTCGTCGATCGAGTTGATGATTAAAGCACCATCATTCCTTCAGTTCATCTGATCTATGACTGCGACACCTGCGGGGCAAATTGAGACAATGCCAGTATCCTGTTCAATATCAAATGAAAAAAGATGTATGCCGCTGTATCCAACTTGTTTGTCAGGAGAGTGCCGTGCAACGAACGGCATTCGTTTTATCGCTAAAGAGAGGCGCACAAAGAAAAAGAAAGGAAGAAAGAAGAAAGAGCATCACAGGAGGTCGCTAATCGGTGTGACGGGTCGACTGTCCTTTCTGAAAAACCCAATGTGTGATCGCTGAGCAACGTACTCGCTGTCGGCGTAGCCGAGGATGCCCTGAATGTCCGTGCTCTGGTGGCCCATGATTCGGGATATTTCCGCCGAGGCATAGTTGACCAAGGCGCGGCCAACCTCGAGGGGCTCGCCATCCCACATCTGACCGTCGGCAGTGGGCGTGGACCGGCGATTGACGACGGCGAGACGCACCACCTCGTGCTGCGCAAAGTTGCCGGCGACGTCGACGATGCCGACGGGGAGCAGGCCGGCCTTGTCCAACAGGGCCCGGTGGCAGCCCTCGTCGATGAACAGGGTGCCGTGGGGTGCGGGAGTGTGCAGCAGCCAAAAGTAGCGATCCGAGATGGGGTCGCTGGACGGCAAGAACCGCGTGTGCAGCGGAGGGGCCGGCTCGTCGTCCGGGTGGGTAGAGGCATCCAGGAGGTTCAGGGACGTCGCGTTGCGAGACAGCGGAGGCTCGCTGCCGCTGTGCACGCTGTGGTCGTCCGAGTCGGATGCGCTCAAGGCGCTGCCGTTGGCGTGCTTCACGGCATGCAGGTAGCGGACGATGCCGAGGATGTTGCCCGGGTTGGAGGACCGGGTGATGATGGTCGTCACGCCCGCCAGCGCGCCCAGCTTGGCAGCGACGATCTTGGTGCTCATGCCGCCAGTTCCCAATGCAGAACCGGCACTTGATACTGTTTGTTGGGCAACCAAAGTCGTTAGTTTTTCACAACAAGCCTTCCACACGGAGCAGAGAAATTGACTCGAGCTCACCGTCTGCTTCGAGGACGGAGAAATCCTGCACAATTTCAATGGGCTTTGCATCGGGATTCGTTCGGGGATTCTTGTCGTACAGACAATCGACGTCTGTCATGAGGAACAAGAGATCGGCGTGGATCATGGCGGCGGTGATGGCAGAGAGGGTGTCATTGTCGCCAAATTTGATTTCAGAAACAGCAAGGGTGTCGTTCTCGTTCACAATGGGTATCACGCCCATGTCAAGAAGCTGATGGATGGTGTTTTGAGCGTTCAAGTACCGTGTGCGCTATCAAGCGAGGAAAAAGGGAAATAGAAAAAAGGGTCAGTCTCCCGTCTCCCGTCTCCCGTCTGGAAGAATTTGTACAGCAAGTTCTGTTCTCAGTACAACGCATGCATTTGGGGACATTGATTTGAACAGCAACATTAGGCCGTGTTTCTGGTACGTACATCTGCAATATCGTTTCTGGTCAACAGGATTTGGGCAATTGGCTGTGACAAGTGGCCGAAAAGGCTGTCCCAAAGACTCATCAGACGGCATTGTCCAATTGCAGCCAGAGCCTAGGCCGAGGGATCAATCATGTCAGCAGGGGATGATACAGAGGAGGGCAACTGGATGGTCACACAGGGAGTATGACAAACTCGACAACGTACCTGAAGCTGCGCGAGGTGCTTGGGACGCTTGTCCACCTCCATTCTCCGGAGACCGACACCAATGGCCCCCGACGAGACGATGACAACCCTGTGGCCATTCTTTCTCAGCTTGAAGGCCGTGTCCACAATCAAGGTGAGGATGGGCAACAAAGGCTCATGGGTTTCCTCATCCACGATAGAACTGGTCCCTGCACAAGAAAAAAAGGCACTGGCGATTAGACTAGACCACAATGACCCACGACACATTGGACAGCTTATAGCCCTTGGAGCAGCAAGTCACCAGCCGAAAGGGTTGCAAATTTGCCTCCTGGCCTTGGCAACAAAGGAAAGGACCACCTACCCAGCTTGATCACAATAGTCTGCTGGCTTCGTGGGCGCTTCATCTCGGCGGCTTTGGATTCCGAACAATTAGCAGAGGAGACAAGAACAGGGCCAGGTCCATGGAACGACCCTCTTTCCCACGATTTTCGCTGAAGAAACAAATGAGGATAAAAAAAAAAAGAAAACAAAGAAAGAAAAACAAGGCGCTTTTTGAATTGAAACCAGACAATGACAAAGACGGCGTCTAACCCAAAACGCCCTCCACAAAAAAAGGGAGCTCGAGGAGACTTCGGCTTCCTGGTACGGGAGAGTACATGGCAGTGATGGCACATGGACAAGACGTTCTCACATGCTGCTAAACTCACTTTGAGACGCCATAAATGCCTCGTCCGTCATGCTGAAGGCGTGCCCTGGCGCGGCGTTGCATCCCATATGGAACATTGGAGCTCATCATGTTGCGGAAGTCGTGAATGACCGCGTTGGATTTGGCTGAGCCGGCGCCGGACCCGCAAGGCGGGTTGCCAGAGATGTCATTGGCCAAGGACAAGCACGTCGAGCTTGCCTGGGCTGCGTCAGCACTAGGAGACCTAAAATCTACCTACGAGGTACTTAGGTAGGTGTGTACCGACTATGCGGGAAATAAGTACCTCGAAAGTGCTGTCCGGTGGCGCGCAGTACAGCCGCGCCATGTACACGGTACTTCGAGTCCTTGCGTGCTCTCTGTCGTGTCGGAGTGGATCGCTCACCGCCTAGCGCGGCGCGATCGGCCGCAGGTCCCACTACCACAGCACAGGGTGGCAGAATTATTGCAGCGCATTTTCTAGCTTTTCAATTTGGCGGCCAGTGGTTGGTCAGTTCGCGCAGCCCACGTCCGTGCTATGGCGTGGTTATAGCAAGGTACGGGGTACCTATATGCATACCTCCAAATCCTACGCATGGACATACATGTCCGTTTCCCAAACAACAACGAACCACCTCTTGCCCAAACACTGTTTTGCGCTCTCGTTGAAGTTTCTCCAGTTCCCCTCCCACTCCTCTCCGTCCCCCTCACGCGAGAACCCGCAAAAAAGTCAGTCCGCGCCAGGGACTTACAGGTACCCAGCAGTACCTACCACTCATCATCCGTTCCGCCATCGAACCAACCGAACCGTCCCTTTTTCTCGCCAGTCCACAATTCCGGCCCAGGGAATATCCAGTCAGCGATCAGCCCCCGTCGAGCTGGGCCGTGAACCCCCTCACTCGCCTATGCCGCCTTGTGAATCCCGACCGGCGCAGAAGCAATAGAAGTCCTGTCAGGGAAGAAAGAGAAAAAAGAAAAAAGAAAAAACCCCGTCCAGGGGCAAAAGACGGGAAAAGAGGGCCAGGTGGGCTGTTTTCAGACTCGGCAGGGTGACAACAGGGGGAGGAGACATTTGCGATGGCGTCTCGGGGCGCCACGCCGTCTGCGTCCAAAGCTGACGCGCCAAGCGATGGACATGCAAATGCAAATGCAAATGCAAACGCAAACGCAAACGCAAACGCAAACGCAAACGCAAACGCAGATGCGAATGCGAATGCAAGGCTGCCAACTCGGCCAAGGGAACTTGTCAACGACCCTGCTCGCACGGGCTTCGACCCGGAAACCAAATGGTGGATGAACTACTTCAGCATCCTGTCCGGGCAGATGACCAAGGAGGGCCAGTTTCACTACCGAGAATGGCGCTACAAGGTCCACGAGGAACGGGACTGCAAGCGCTGCGAGGAGCACCGGGATTGGCTGTTCGCCTACTCCCCCGTGGTGCGCTTCCTGTCGGACAGGATCAAGGACCTCAACGGCACGCTCGACGCGTCCAACATCATCTGCCGTCGGTGTCCCTCGCGGCTGGAGGAGGACGGGAGCGTGAACCGTCAGGCCGGGGGCTTTGACCCCAAGCACGGCATCCTGATCTGTGCCAACGAGATGCGAGACCGGAAGCACATGGAAGACACGCTGGCGCACGAAATGGTGCATGCGTGGGATCATCTGCGATGGAAGGTGGACTGGAGAGGAGACAAGAACCTGAAGCACGCTGCATGCACAGAGGTAAAAGCCACCCAGGAACGGCCCAATGTCCATGGCCCGTCGAATGTTTTCTTTTTCTTCTTTTTCTTTCTCTGTTCTTTTTTTTTTTTTTTTTTTTGGTCTCTCGATGGCACAGCAATGGACATGGAACGTACATCGCTGACACTGTTCATTTCCCTTTAGATCCGTGCCTCCATGCTCAGCGGCGAATGTCGATGGACGAGAGAAGCCCTCACACGTGGCCAGTGGTCACTGACGCAACAGTTCCAAAACTGCGTCCGCAGAAGGGCCATCCAGTCCGTCATGGCCCGACCAAGCTGCAAGGACGATGTCCAGGCCACAAAGGTCGTCAACGAGGTCTGGGACTCGTGCTTCGCCGACACGAGGCCGTTTGACGAGGTGTATAGGTGATTGGGGACACCACGGGGTGCCCTCTCCCGATGAATGTCTTGTATACTAGAACGGTACTCTCACTCTCCACCAAACGGCGTTTGTTGCATGGGATACGTACGATGGGTTTCAATCTCACAGTGTCTCGTTTTGATTACCGTCGGTGATGGGACCCTGCATGGACGAATACGTGACAGCGTGTGTTTGCCATGCCTGCCTGCCTGCCTGCCTGCTGCCCAACGCTACACGTGCATCATGCCGCAACAACAGTAAAAATAACGAAATACCGAAATGACATAAAAAGAACAGTATATGAACCTGACAATATCAAGTGACTCAATAACAGAAACACGCCAACTCCGTCCTGTCCCTCAATATATCCGGGACATGCAAACTCCGGCACATGATCCAACTGTTGCTCTCTTCATCTTCTTTCTTTCTTCATGTAGTGCACACAATGTTCTCTTTCCACCTCTCCATGCTTCCTCAACGGCCTTTCTCGCGAGTGCTCGCCCGCTCCCCTTTGACGCAGTGCTTCACTATCCACGGATGAACCTGCACCTGGTCAAGGGAGATTCTCTTTTCGGGGTCCAGAACAAGTAGCTGCACATTCAAAAATAGTGATTAGCAAAAAAGAGAGCCAAAGACAGACAGACAGACAGCAGATAGTTGAGTTTGGGAGGGAGAAAAAAGGAAAAGCACATACCTTCTTGATCAGATCGCTTGCCTCGTGGCTCACATACGACGGGATGGACATGTCCGCCCTCGCTATCCTCCGGTGCGTCATGACGGGCGTGTCCTCAAAGGGGGCCTCGCCGACGAGAAACTCGTACGTCAGGACGCCCAGGCTCCACAGGTCGACCTTCTCGGTGTAGTAGTTGTCCGAGGAGCCGGGCTTGATCATCTCGGGCGGCAGGTAGTCGAGCGTGCCGCACATGGTCTTGCGCCTATTGTTGGGCGCGTGGACGCTCCAGCCAAAGTCGGAGATCTTGAGCTCGCCGTGGATGCCGACGAGTATGTTCTCGGGCTTGATGTCCCGGTGGATGACGTGCTTGCGGTGCAGGTAGCGCAGCGCGGACGCCATCTGGGCCACGTACTGCGCCGACTTCCACTCGGGGAAGCGGCCCTCGCGGCGCAGGTGCTTGTACAGCTCGCCCCTGCCGGCGAACTCGAGGATCAGGAAGACGCGCTTGGTGTCGTGGAAGTGGCCGAACATCTGCAGCACGTTGGGGTGCCGCAGGTTGCTCTGGATCTCGATCTCGCGCCGGACCTGGCGCTCCACGCCGCCCGTCTGGAGCTCGTTCTTGTGCAGAACCTTGAGCGCGCAGATGAAGCCGCTCGTGCGCTCGCGGGCGAGGTACACGCGCCCGAACTTGCCCTTGCCCAGCGGGCGGCCAATCTCGAACATGCCCAGGTGGAACTGCTTCGGCACGGGGGGCTGCTGCTGCGGGTGCGGGCGGTGGTTGTCCTCTTCGTCGGCGTCGCTGGCGGAGGATCCTCGCGCCGAGGTCGAGGACGGAACGGGCTTGCGCGCCGGAGACGTCGTCGCATTCATCACGGGTTTCCGCTGCTGCTGCTGCGCCGCCTGCGAGGGAAGCGCCGCCGCCGTGTGGCTCTGCGACGACTGCAGCGCGACTTTGAACAACTGCGTCCTCGAGCTTCCCTGAAGGAGCTGTCCTGAAGACGAGGACGATACAAGAGTCTACCCAAGGAGGAGGGGAGGTAAAGCGTCAGCTATTGTTGGTAGGCTTTCTCCTTTTCTTCTTCCTCCATTTCCTTCCCTCTCTCGACACCATTTTTTTCCAATCAACGCGGGTTTGGAAAGACGAGAAATTCAATGGCAGCCACTCACCTTGTCCTTCGCATACAGCTTCGCGGTACCTTGGCGGCCATCGCTCTCGTCCGAAACAGCCAGGCGCTCGAAGCGCGTCTCCAGAGTGCGTGTAGCCATGTATGTGGACGGCCAGAAGAGTGAAGAGGAAAAGAAGCAAAAAAAAAACCAAAAAAAAAAAAAAAAAAACCAGATGATGCTGCAAAAGCAAATGAGCAGATGCCGTTATTTGCTACTCGAAAACCACGGATGAGCCCCGTCGATGTAAGTGCTGGCTGGGCTGGGGAACATTGGACGACCGTTGCGTTGCGTTCGTTGCGGGTGGGTGCGTGGGTGGAATCATGGACTGCCTGCTGGGCCGAGAGAGCCAAACAAGAAGTCGGTCGTTGCCGTTGTCACGACAACCACCACTTGCAAGCTCCGACCCCTCACAGCAACGCCTTGAAACGGCCATGGAGATGCGCTTACACAGACGACGACAATCACATTACAATAGATGCACAATCATTTACACAGAAGAAGGGTGAGTTGATTGTGATCTATTTTGCTTATATCCAAAGAAGCAAACGCCATTGATGCAGCCAAAAAAAAAAAAAAAAAAAAAAAAAAAAAAAAAAAAAAAACAGTTTTTCAATTCCCAAATGTTCAAATCCCAATGCTCAAATGATCAACCCTCGTTTCCCAAGTCTCCATGTGCAAAAGCCAGGAGACATACAACCCCAACAATCGTCATGACCGATCGAGTTGGTCAACATCCGGAGATGCGCAGCAACGAGCTGTGCAGCTCTCGGAACACTCCTCGGGCCTCCGCCCTCGCATCCTCAAACGCCCGCAAATTGCCAGGCGTGCCGTCGAGCTTCTTCTCCGCGCTGACCAGACGGTTCAGCATGCTGCCGGTCTTTTCGGCCACTTTTCGGAGGTCTTGACGGCCATCAAGAGACATCAGTCTGGACCGGCCGGCATAGCCGTTGAGCCACTTCACCTCCAGCTCCCACTCTGAATGCCACCGGTACAGGTAGTCAGCTGCTTGGGCGCTGATGCCATACATCAGGCGCAAGTGCTGCTCGTATAGGAGGCCCTTCTCAGTCAGGCTGACATCCGTCATCAGATCGCCCCAGACAGGGAGCTCGTCGATGAGCTCGTCTTCGGAATCGCTAAAGTAGGCCGACTCCTCTTTGCGCAACAGCGACAGGCGATGCGTCAAGACTCGAACGCCCCGGTAGGCGTCAAGTATTTCCCGCGTGACGGGCTCGAGCCTGTCCTCCTCGAAGAGGTCGGCCCTAATCTTGGTTGCCCTCTTCGTCAAGAGGTGCTGCTGCAGATCCCGATGGACACTGAGCTTGTCGGTATGGAGCAGCCGTGTTTGGAGTGCTCGCCATTCGGGGCGACTGTTGAGGAAGCAAGTTTGGATCGACTTGAGAGGACAGTGCACATAGGGCATAACGTAGGCGACGGCTCGCCCGTCAGCCGCGCCTTGGTCTGGATCCACGACGTTGAAGTCCAAGTCGCATTGTGCTCCGCATCGCTCGCACTCCAGGAGAGAGGAGTCGTCGAGGAGATGATGAAGATACACATCAGTCGGCATGTAACGACCTGGATCATTGCATTCCTCGGGCGTCTTGTCTGGAAACTGGCTCCATTGCTGGGCCGAGCTGGCAAGGTTGTGCTCTGCCAACAAGTACAGGTAGCGCCCAATGCCGTATGTCTTTATCGCCTCCTTTGCTGCCTGACTCAGCGCCTCAGCTTCCGGTTCCCAGTCTGGGATTGAGGAAGGAGCTGGGTTAGGAGACGGTGGGTCGGAGGCAAGAGTAGATGAGGACGTAGTGTCCCAGGAGCTCGATGACAAAGGGGAGGAGGAGGTCTCCCTAGGGGCCTCCTCGTAAGTAAAAGGGAGCGGCCCCTCGTGGTAGAGTGGGACCGCATAAGAGACGCCGTTGTCTTCTTGATAGTGATAAAAGGTAGTCATGATGACTATTTGCTTTGTCGGTTGTGATTTTGGTTGTGAGTTGGTTGTGTGTTTGGTTGTTGAGTTTGGTTGTGGTTTTGGTTGTGATGATGAAGATGATGATTGAGAATGTTTGTGTGATGGAAAAAAAAAAAATCCAGAGATCCTGGGGGGAATCACCTTCTTATATAGCTGAATCCATGCGGACAGATCACCCAACATCCCCCATACTTTCCTGCTAGCCGAGCAGCCAAAAGCCTAAGCAAGTCAGATGCCCAAGAGAAAAAGTCTGTTCGGCTACACGTCGAAGGCTCAGGACTCTCTTGCTCGTCAGGAGGCCAAGAAAAATTTTTCCCAGCGAAGCCGGGCGAGGAACCAAAAGTCTATTTCACTACCTACACGAACACTCGACACGATTGGGTGCCCAGCACCCCGAGAAAGTGTAAACGCGGCATCGTGACCCCACAGCACATGCCGAAAGATGCTCTGGACAAAATAGTGACAATGACGTGCGAGGTGGTGTCGCCCGGTAGCCTCGAACAAGGTTTACGTCTCCTGTGAGAGGTGGCCTCCCCGGGGGAAGCAAGGAAGGAAGGGGGGGGGGGGGGGGGGGGGGACGGTGATGACTGCTTTTGGGGGGGGGGGCAGGGCAAAAGTCTCTCGCAAGCAAAGTTCGTGGCGGCTCCTGTGCTGCGTGCTGCAAGAGGTCAAGCCCATTGCCATGGAAGTCTACAGAACTACTACGTACCTGCCTACTGGTCTCTCTCGTATTGGGTACCTACCTACTTGTGCGCGCTGATTTGGGTCCTGGCAAGAGTCACGGCCTTGTGATCCATTGTAAACCACACGGGCAACTACTGCAAAGTTTGAGGAAAGTGCCGTAAGTGCCGTAGTGTAAACCCAATCCATCTTCTTTCTAACACGAAAGCCAAAATACAATCACCCCGAGCTTCCTCGGCGTGCCTGAGAGCAGCAGTAGACACCTGTCCCGCCACGCAACTTCTCACAACGAACCAACCCATACCCATGGCATGGTACTGACCACGTCACTTCCTATTTCGGGGTGATCCCACCAACAAGTGCATGGCAGGCTCCATTGAGAGCAAGATTGTTTCCAGAACTCCTCCACGGCAAGCCTCCTTTCCCCGGCGGGACTTGTAATCGGAGCGTCCTTTTGCCCGAAACAAAAACCAGGCCACAAATACCGTGCTAGAGTCCTTGCAACAGGCATCCTCTCCTGCGTTAGCTGGAAAGTCTCTGTGTGACTTCGCCGTCACAGTACAGCAGCGATTTGACGGAAGTTATGTCGCACGTGACCGGCCAGGCGATTCCTGACCCCAGGGCGCGGGGATTTTAATGGAGCAACCTGCCGCCCACCCCTCGGACTCGCCAATCGGCATCCGAATTTGGGCTGCATCGGGTAGGTGCGCTCGACACTAAAGCACGCTGTCAAACCTACTACGAACCTGCCTACAGCAGTTGTGCCTACCAAGGCAGGACCGAGTGCTCTGCAATGAGGTGCCCTGTTGGCGTTGATTGCATAGCAATCTTTACAACCAAAATTGTATTCGAAGCTGGTTTGCTCATGAGGACTGTGAGACCGACTTGGAAGCAAAAAAGGTATGCGACGCGCAGAGTTCGTCACATACTACGATGTACCAGGGACTCGAACCCTGAACCTTAGTCTTAAGACCCCTGGTAGGAGGACTACGCGCTACCATTGCGCCAGCACACCCATCGGGACGCAAGGGCGGGCGCTATTCCTGACTGACTGGCTACAGCCACAGCAGGCTTTTCTGGTTGTTGGAGGCCGTCACCCCGCTCTTGGTCCACCATCTTCTACCTTCTATTGATCTCCCCATCTAGGTACATACAGTGCGCAGCGACAGCTCCTTCAGCTCCGGCACATTTTGCACTCGCGATACCAGATACCAGCGCCCTTGCCGCTTGCCCGCTCAGCATGGAGGACCAAACCCCCGCAGCGACCGCACAACCAGCCCTCTTGTCGTCGCCGCGGCCCAAGATGAACCACATCACCGACGTCAACGAGCCGTTCCCGTCGCCCGACGCCCTCGCGGCGGCGACCAAAACCCACACCCAAGGCCCCTTCACCATCTCGACGCGCAAGCTGCCCATCTCCAAGGCCGGCGCCATCGACAGCCTCACCGAGAAGCTGGGCATACCCGTGCCCGAGATGATCTTTGGCGACAACCTCGTGTCCGTCGCGCACCGGCCCTCGGGCTGGTCCATCGCCTTCACCACCCCGGACGCGCTCGACGCCGTCGACAAGACGGACCGGCACATGCTCAAGGTGGCCTACGCGCGCGACTGGGAGAGCACGCGCGAGACGCAGACGCACAAGATCAGGGACGTCGTCAAGCCCTACGACTGGAGCTACTCGACCACCTACGCCGGGACAGTCACGACGTCGCAAACGTCGCAAACGCCGGCCCTGGCGCCCTCGCCAGAGGCCGCGATACCCATTGAGCTGCTCAAGCGCCGCGACCCCATCCTGTTCTACGACGACGTGGTCCTGTACGAGAGCGAACTGGATGATAACGGCATTTCCATGTACAGCGCCAAGGTGCGGGTCCACGAGGAGAGAATGCTGCTCCTGGGCAGGCTGTTCATGAGGCTGGACAATGTCCTCGTCCGGATCCGCGACACGAGGGTGTTTGTGGATTTCCAAACGCAGCGCGTCATACGGGAATATACGGCCAAGGAGGCAAGCTTTGAGGATGTCAAGAGGGTGAGGTCTTTTTTTTTTTTTTTTTTTTTTTTTTTTTTCCATGTGCAACGCAGACAATCCCCTTTTCCCCTTGCTTGGACTCCCTCCGCTGACTTGACCGTCCCGTCCCGTTCTCGTTGCGCGGCGAACATTAAAAACACAGAAGCTCCAACTGTCAGGCCTTTCGCCCGATGAAGTCACCATTGGCATGCGGAACCCAAACCAACTGGACCCCCTGCTGGGCATCGTGGAGCAGAGAACAGAGCAGGTGTGCCTGGCAACAGCGGAGGCAGCGTGACAGATGAACCCAAAAAAGAAGAAGAAGAATTCATACCCGAACCAGAGGAGGTTCCATTTTTTTTTTATTCACGGGGCGTATATGGCGTTTAAGGGGGGGGGAACACACGCGCGCGCACACGGAACACGGAGAAGCTGTTTCTTTATTTTGTTATTGTTTTAAAAGACACATATTCACACACACACACACACACACACACACACACACACACACATATATATATATATATTCTTGTCCTTGTTCCCAGGTAATTCCTCCTAGGTGTTCACACTCCCAACGGGGATCTTCTTTTCGTCGCAGGATCCATCGGTTCCCCTCCCGTCCCCCTCCCAAGATCGAACCGTCAGTAAGCCATCAACGAAGCAAGTATGATGGCCTCTGTAGTAAATCATAGGCATTCATTCCTTGTCTCTCCCTCCTGATCATCAAACAACCTGCCCTCTCTTTTCCCCTCCCCCTCCCCCTCCCCCTCCCCGGCCGTCCGTCCGTCCTCCCAGACACAGCGCAAGAACAAGAATACTCATCCAAAAAGACTGGATGGACAGGAATCCAACACAAAATCATAGAACATGATATATACGCCGCAGTCCGTGCCTCCGGAATGCCGGAAAAGCGCAACGCAATTCCGCTCCATACCCAATACGCCCCCATCATTTCGTAGTCTTGTCTCGAGAGGAAGGAAAAAATAGAAAGAAAGGATTCAAACGCCCGTCTGTTATAGACATGCAAAAGTGAAGAAAAGAGAGAAAGAAAGAAAACTAGCGAGCCCCCTGCGGAGACTGCGACTCCGCCACCTCCTCGTACGAAAGCTCCCACTGGTCCACCTCGATGAATTTCTGCGTCGCCCTCAGCAGCTCCTCCGTGTTCTGCACGTCAGGCACCACGGCCGTCTCGTCAAACGTATTGTCCGGGAGAGGCTGGAAGTGGCTATTCTCGCGGTCGTGCCCATCCTCGTCGTCGTCGTCGTCCTCGTCGTCGTCGTCCTCGTCGGCGCTTCCGTCGTTGTCCGTATCCTCGCTGCCGCGGTACGTCTTGCTTGTGGCCGTCCTGGCCGAGCGACGGAGGCCGCCGCCGCCGCCGCTCGGCCAGGACGGCCACAAGCAAGACGTACCGCGGCAGCG
>SRQA01000181.1:0-32100 GCA_018360365.1 Claviceps citrina
TAAACTAATTACTTAAGCATTATTTATAGGCCTTTAGTAGCGCTAAATAAACTAATTAGGTTAACCTTTTACTAATAGTATAATTTATATATAATATAAGCTATTATAGCTCTCTCTGCAAATCCCCTGCTAAGGCGCTTTAAGGTTTTACACCTAGAGGCCTATTATATATAAAAAGAATAACTACTATAATAAATAAATAAGCTAAGTTATATAAAGCAAAGCTATAACGTAAATATAAAGAGACATAGAAGCTTTTATAATATATATAAGCTATATAAGCTAAGTATTATAATTAAAAGAGAACACTAATAAAATTTAATATAAGAGACTATATTCTTTTATCTATAAAAAATATTAATCTATAATAACTAAGTAAGAAGCTTATAGCAAAGTACCTAGAACCTTATAAAATTATTAAGTTAATTAGAAATTATAAGTTAGCTTACTAAATAAAGCTCCTATAAGGCATAAGACTTTATAATATCTTTTATATTTTAAACCTAGAACTATATAAGGAAGATTTAGAGAGCGTACTAAAAGTAATAAAGCAAGTACCTCTCCTTATAGGAGAAGATTTTTTATATATTATAGAAGGAATTATTACCTATAAGCATTAGGGAAACTTATAAAAATACCTTATTAAATAGGAAGGTTATAATAACTTAGAGAATATATAGATATATTACTATAACTTTATAGATTTAGAAGTCCCTTAGAAATATAATTAAAGAATTCTTTAAGAGAAAGCTAGCGTGTAATAATAAGATTAAGAAATAAGGGGGAAGAAGGTTTAGAGGAATTAGAAGTAAGGAAGTAGTAATATTATAAGTATTATAAAGAATATATACAAATTAAAAGTATTAAAAATTTTTAGGATTATTTTGTAATATTTAAATTAGGTAACACAAAGGGAACCTTTTATAACTAAGATAGTTATAAGCAAAGAGGGTTACCTTATTAGGACTAGAAAACTACAAGGTTGCCTTAGGCTAATAGGATTTATTTATATAAGTAAGCCTCTATTAGATTTGCGTTATATAATAAGGTTATTTACTACGTATAATTACTAGACTTATAGTAAGGTATAACTGCTAGACTTGTAGTAAGGACTAAAGGCATATAACACTTATAATTATATAGGCACAGACCTCTAACTAGATTAGATAAAAGGGGGCAAGAATTAAGACCATCACCTATTGCTATATACCTTCGAATAAGCCGTGACTTCCTTGATCTCTCACTCTAATATCCCTGACCTATTCATAACAACTACCTTTTAAAAAGGAGTTATAAGAAATAACAAATTTATATATATTTTATTAAGACTAAAGAAGCTTTAAGGCTTACTAGCTTTAATAAGTTAATTTATATACCTTTATAATTACTACTAAATAAATAAGAGATTTATATATATAGCTATGCTATAGCTAAGCTACTTTCCTTATATATAGTTAAAGCTTATTAGCTTTAAATAAGCTTATATATATTTTATTTAAAATTAAAAGGCCTTACTATTAAGCAAACTACTCCTTTTATATATAGTTAAAGCTTACTAGCCTTAAATAAACCTATATATACTTTATTATACCTAAAAAGTCTTATAGTTCAGTAAGCTAATTACTTTATATATATATAAAGCTTATTAGCTTTAAATAAATAACTTTTAATACCTTTAAGACTTTATTATAAATAATAAACTTACCTATGCTTTACTATAAATTAAAGGCTTAGTAACTAAGTAAGCTACTCCTTTAATATATAGTTTAAAGCTTACTAGCTTTAAATAAGCTACCTTATATATTTTTAAGAGATTACTATAAAATAATAGTATATTTCTTATAAAAAATTAAAGGCTTTGCTATTAAGTAAGCTATACTCTTTATATATAGTTAAAGCTTCCTAGCTTTAAATAAGCTACTCTTAATATATTTAGATTCTTATTATAAGATAAAGATTAAAGGCTTTGTAATTAAGCAAGCTATAAACTTTATATATAGTTAAAGCTTACTAGCTTTAAATAAGCTATTTTTAATATATTTAAGATTCTTACTAAGTAATAAAAATTTATAGCTTTATAATTTAAGCAAGCTATATATACTATATATAGTTAAAGCTTAGTAGCTTTAAATAAGCTATTTATAATATATTTAGAATCCTTACTAAGTAAGAGGAATTAAAGGTTTTATATTTAAGTAAGTTATATATTTTATATATAATTAAAGCTTACTTACTTTAAATAAGCTATTTTTAATAATTAAGACTTTTATTAAGTAATAAATTAAAGGCGCTATAATTAAATAGGCTATATACTTACTATATAGTTAATATATATTTATATTAAATAAGACTATATTTATATATTTAAGGAACTTATTACTAACTATAAAAACCTTATTTTAAAGCAAAAGCTAGCTAGTAAGTAAGTATAAGCCCTTATAATATTTAACTTACTTAACTTTATAAAATATTATACTAAGTTAGCTATAACCCTTATTCTTAACTATAATTACTAATAAGGTTAAAGTATATAAGCTTTATACTCTCCCTAACTAAGAAAAAGAAATTAGCTATTATTAATATTTTTATTTCCTAAACTTCTTGCCCCTAATTAAGATAGGGTTAAAGTATATAAGCTTTATACTCTTCTTAACTAAGCATAAGACATTAGCTATTATAGCTATTATTGCCTTATAAGCTCTTTATCCCTAACTAAGTTTATTAATATAAGTTTTAAAGTAACTAAGTATTAAATTATCCCTAACTAAAAAGAGAACCTAGCCTTTACTACTATTTAACCTTTTATCCTTAACTAAGTTTACTAAGATAAGTTTTAAAGTAATAGAGTATTAAATTATCCCTAATTAAAAAGAAAACCTAGCCTTTGCTACTATTTAACCTTTTATCCTTAACTAAGTTTACTAAGATAAGTTTTAAAGTAATAAAGCGTTAAATTATCCCTAACTAAGAAAAGAATCTAGCCTTTGCTACTATTTAACCTTTTATTCTTAACTAAGTTTGCTAAGATAATTTTAAAAGTAATAAAGCATTAAATTATCCCTAACTAAAAAGAGAATCTAGCCTTTACTACTATTTAACCTTTTATTTATAACTAAGTTTTACTAAGATAAGTTTTAAAGTAATAAAGTATTAAATTATCCCTAACTAAAAAGAGAATATTAGCTACTATTACTATTAACTATTACCTTAGCCTTAAAGAAGGGTAAAGAGAAGGGTAAATAAGTAAACCCCTTATTAAGTAAGACTTATAAGTTAGTAGCTTATTAAATAAGTTGAAGTAGACCCCCTTACTAGGTAAAATTTATAAATAAGTAAACTCCTTACTAAGTAAGACTTATAAGTTAGTAGCTCTTTAAATAAGTTTAAGCAAACCCCCCTACTAAGTAAGATTTATAAATAAGCAAACCCCCTGCTAAGTAAGACTTATAAGTTAGTAGCTTCTTAAATAAGTTTAAGCAAACCTCCTACTAAGTAAGATTTACTATATTATAAATTCTTAAATAAGTTTTAAAAAAGTATTAGTTATAGTAAGGGGATGCCTTTATGATATATACTAAGCAAGTTATTTAAAGCTTAGTAAATACTTATATAATAGCCCCTAAGTTAGTTATTAATAAAAATAATTACTGCTTTTTAAAGACTATATTTAAATTAAATATAATATTTCTTTATAATAATTAAGCTACTAGCTATTATAGTGTAAGTAAAGTCTTAACTAAGTAATTAGGGGATGCCTATAGCCCTTATTTCGATTATTACTTGTTTATATTAATAAAGCCGCTAGCTATTAGAGTGTAAGTAAGTTTTTTTTATAAGAGTATAAGTAAGTTTTCCTTTTATATTTATATTTACTTAATAGTTAAGTATTTATACTAAGGTAGTGTTAACCTTATAGTATATTTACCTTATTCCTTATCCTACTTATTATTCTTAAAAACTATTAATAAACCTTATATAATAAACCCCTTACTATTATATTATAACTTAGTATTAAATATATAAGACTCTTTACCTTAGGGGGTATTATAACTAAGTAAGGCATAATATATATAAGCCCTTTTATTAAGCCTTTTATTATAGTATTATAACTACACGTTAATAATATAAGAGTCTCTTTACCTTTAAGAGTATTATAATAAATAGTATAATATATAAGCTTTCCTTATTAAACCTTTTGCTATTGCATTATAACCGCGCGTTAATAACACAAGGGTCTCTTTACCTTCGAGAGTGTTGTGATAAAGAGCACAACGCACAAGCTTTCCTTATCAAACCTTTTGCTATTGCATTGCTTAAGTTTATATAAAACGTTTACTAAAAATAATTTAAAAAGTCTAGCCTTAAGTTTTACTTTTAAAAAAGTAAGTTAATATATTTTATATATTATTATTACCTTAATACTACCTTAGTTTAACTTAGTATTATAATAATACAGCTAGTTTAGTTTACTTAATTTTTAAGTATTTAAATTTACTAAAAATTATATTAAAAAATATACTAAGCTAAAAATATACTAAGCTAAAACTATAGCTAAGCTAAAGTAATAATAGCTTATCTTAATATTACTTATAGTATTTATATAAGGCTATAGCTTTTATAAGATAAGGCTACTTTATATTTAAGTTATTAAAAATATAATTACTTATAATATAAAATCCTATTATACCTAAGCTAAGTATAATAAAGTTATAAAAGGTATAATAAAGGTATTTATAATTAAATAAGATAAATACCTTTAGATTATTACTAATATTTATAAAGCTATACTTATTTTATTACTTAAAACTAAAGTAATTATCCCTTTCTTAGACTTTTATTTAAACTTTTATTACTAAAAATATTATAAATAATTAAAATTTAGTAAAATAATAAAGAAAATATATAATATATATATAATAATAATAACCTTATTATATAACTAAAAGAATTATAAATAACCCAAATACCCTTTACTAGCTTATATAATATTATTAAAAAAGCCTTTCCTTATTTTTAATAATTTATTAGCTAAAAAAAAACTTAAGTAAAACTAAACAAATAAATAATATTATAATAAAAATAATACTTAAAAGCACTAGCTATAATATACTTTTATAATAATAAAATATAGCTTAAGCTTTTATTTTATATATAAGGTAATACTTTTTTATAAAGTAATATAAAAGTATAAGTTTATTACCTTTATTTAAATATATAAAAAAAAATAAAGTTATAAGCTTTTTTATATAAAAAATATATACTAAAGGTAAACTCCTTACTTTACCTTTATAAAATTGCCTTAGAAATATATTATTATATTATTATAAAATACTTATAATTTACTAAGCTTTAGCTTATATAAATAAAATAACTTAAATAATTTACCTTTATAATATATTTATATAAAAACTAGGAAAAGGTAAAGGCTAGAAAGGCAAAGGGCTTTAGCTAAGGGCTAGTAAAGGCTATAATAAATTAAGAAAATAACTACTTTTATTATAATTAAATAACCTAAAGATAATACTTATACTAGGACCTAAGTAGTTAAGCCTTAGGAAAGAGAGAAATAAGTAAGACCTAAACTAAATAACTTATATATAATAAAGCAAAGCTAAATAATAAAAAGAAAAGAAAAATTAATAAATAAAGGAAATTAACCCTAGCTTTGCCCCTAGCCCTAACCTCTTTTACCTTAGCTACTTTTAGGTAAGTACTTATAAAAGCGCTTTACTAAAGGGCTTAAAGTCTTAGGATTTTTAAACTTACCTTTATTTTCCTTTACTTACTTATTAAATATGTACTTTACTAAAGTATACTACTTAATAAAAGTAAGGTATTTTATATACTTTTATACTTTAGAGTTATACTTTATATTTTTCTTTACTTACTATAATACTATTATTATCATTATTATTATTATTATAACCTTTTCTTAGTATTAGACTACCTTAGATACCTTATAAGCTAGTCTCTTGCTTTTCTTTACTTATAGTTATACTATCTCTTATTATACTATTAGCTTAGCTACTATTACCTTATAAAAAGCCTTCTTAGATACTAAATAAGTTTACCTCTTAGCTAGCTAAGCCCTGACTACTTTTCTTATTATATAGTTAGCTATTATTTTATTAATATTTATAGCTTAAAGCTAGCCTTTAATATAATATAAGTCTAATAGGAGCTTACTTATGTAAATAAACCTTATTAGCCTAAGGTAACCTTATAGCTTTCTAGTCCTAATAAGGTAACTCTCTTTACTTATAACTATCTTAGTTATAAAAGGTTCCCTTTATCTCCTTTAATTTAAATATTTATAAATAAATCTAACAGTTTCTAATATTCTAGTTTATATATACCCTTTATAATACCTATAATATTATTACTTCTTATTTATTATTAAATTTTAATTCCTTTTAATTTCTTTAAACTTCTTTTATTTCCCTTTATTTTTAGTTTTATTACTATACCCTAGCTTTTTCTTAAAGAATTCTTTAATTATACTCCTAAGAGACTTATAAATTTATAAAGTTACAGTAATATATTTTTATATTCTTTAAGTTATTATAGCCTTCTTATTTAATAAAGTAGTTGTATTAATTTTCTTAGTACTTATAAGTAATAATTTCTTTTATAATATATAAAAAATCTTTTTTTATAAAAAAAAGTACTTATTATATTACTTTTAGTATACTTTTTAAATCTTTTTTATATAATTTTAGGTTTAAAATATAAAAGATATTATAAAGTCTTATACCTTATAAAAGCTTTATTTAGTAAGTTAACTTATAATCTCTAATTAACTTAATAATTTTATAGGGTTTTAAGTATTTTACTATAAGATTCTTACTTAGTTTTTATAAATTAATATTTTTTATAAATAAGAAAATATAGTTTTTTATATTAAATTTTATTAATATTTTCTTTTAATTATAATACTTAGCTTATATAGTTTATATATTTTATAAAAGCTTGTATATTTTTTTATAATTATATTATAGCTTTGCTTTATATAACTTAGCTTATTTATTTATTATAATAACTATTCTCTTTATATATAATAAGCCTTTAGGTATAAAACCTTAAAGTACTTTAGTAAGAAATTTATAAAGAAAGCTATAATAGCTTATTATTATAACTAGGTTAGGGATATTGGAGTAAAAGATTAAGGAAGTCACGGCTTGTTTAAAGGTATATAGCAATAGGTAATAATCTTAATTCTTGCCCCCTTTTACTTAGTCTAGTAAGGGGTCTGTACTTATATAATTATAAGTATTATATACCTCTAGGTCTTTGCTATAAGTCTAGTAGTTATACATAGTAAATAACCTTATTATATAATATAAGTCTAATAGAAGCTTACTTATATAAATAAACCTTATTAGCCTAAGGCAACCTTATAGCTTTCTAGTCCTAATAGGGTAACCCTTCTTACTTATAACTATCTTAGTTATAAAAGGTTCCCTTTATTTTCCTTAATTTAAATATTATAAATAAATCTAAAACTTTTGAATACTTCTAATTTATATATACCTCTTATAATACTTATAATATTATTACTTTTCATTTATTATTAAATTCTAATTCCTTTATTTCTCTAAACCTTTTTTCCTTTTATTTCTTAGTTTTATTACTATACCTTAGCTTCCTTTTAAAGAATCCTTTAACTATATTTCTAAGGGACTTATAAATTTATAAAGTTATAGTAATATATTTATATATTCTTTAAATTATTATAACTTTTTTATTTAATAAAGTACTTTTATTAATTTCCTTAGTGCTTATAAATAATAATTTCTTTTATAATATATAAAAAAATTTTTTTTATAAAAAAAGATACTTATTATATTACTTTTAGTATACTTTTTAGATTTCTTTTATATAATTCTAGGTTTAAGATATAAAAAATATTATAAAGTCTTATACCTTATAAAAGCTTTATTTAGTAAGCTAACCTATAATTTCTAATTAACTTAATAATTTTATAAGGTTCTAAGTACTTTATTATAAGCTTTTTACTTAGTTTTCATAAATTAATATTTTTTATAAATAAAAGAATATAATTTCCTATATTAAATTTTATTAGTATTTTCTTTTAATTGTAATACTTAGCTTATATAGCTTATATATCTTATAAAAGCTTTTATATTTTTTAATATTTATATTATAGCTTTACCTTATATAACATAGCTTATTTATTTATTATAGTAATTATTTTTTTATATATAATAGGCCTTTAAATATAAAACCTTAAAGCGCTTTAATAAGGATTTTATAAAAAAAGCTATAATAGCTTATATTATATATAAATTATACTATTAGTAAAAGGTTAACTTAATTGGTTTATTTAGTATTACTAAAGGCCTATAAATAATGCTTAAGTAATTAGTTTATTTATTTAGTTTAATTATTTATTTAAGAGTAAAATATAGTACTTAGTTAATACTTAGTTATAATATTATAGTAAAAGGTTTACTAGAAAGAACTTATAAAAGTTATTTTATAGTTAGTTATAATACCTTTTAGAATATTATAATCTTTAAAAACTAAATAAATAAAAAGTATAGCTAAACTATTACTATTTAATTACTTTAATATTAATATATAAATAGTATACTTTATAAATTAGTTAACTATTATAAAAATAATATTATATGTTTTAAATTCTAATTCCTTTACTAAGAGAAGCTTTATAATAAAGTTTATTAATAATTCTTAAAAAAGTTAGTTTAGTATAAGAAGTATAGTAAGTTTACTATAAGGTTAATATTACCTTAGCTTTAATACTTAATAATTAAAATAAGTATAAATATACTCTTTATTATCTTTTCTTATATATAGCTAGTAATACTAGTTAGTAATTTAATAAAGTATTTTACTAACTCCTTAATACCTTATAGCTTTATTATTATAAATAAGTATTAAGATTTCTTTATAAAAACTTAATAAAATATATATATAGTCTTTAAAAAAAAGTATTTTATTTTTATTAATTAACTAACCTAGAGGGCTATAGGTATTCCCTAAGCTTCTAACTAAAGGGTTAAAGATAGCCTCTTTACTATAACCTAAAAAGCTAGAGGTATTCTCTTAGTTTTTTCTTATTTTATTATTTAAAAAGTTAGAAACTTTTTTTATATTTTAGGATTAAGGGCTATAAGTATTCTTTAAGCTTTAAATAAGCTACTTAGTTTATAAAATAAAGGTATTCCCTTATTATACCTAGCTTTATTTATTATATATAGCTACTTTTAAAAGTTTTATAGTATTAGCTTTATACTATATAAAACACTAACTAAGGAAGTAAAGTCTAGCTATAAAAGTATTATTATATTAACTTATAATTAGTATAAGGCTATTAAGTAAAATTAGTATTTATAACTTTAATAATATTTTAAACTATTTTAAAGAGCTATTTATAAGTATTACTTTTTTAGTAATTATACTAAATACTTACTTTTTAAAAGCTATAATATTTTTTAAGTATTTTAAAAAGCTACTTATAAGTATTATTCTTTTAGTAATTATATTATATATTTACTTTTTAAAAGCTATAGTATTCTTTAAGTATTATAAGCTAAAAATTATATTAAAAATAATTATTTTTTTCTTAGTTAAAGGTAATTTAAAGCTTATTTACTTTAACTTTATACTAATAAACTTAATTAAAAAGCATAAAGCTTAAAAAGCTTTTATATTTTTAATATTAATATTATGATTTAATTTATAAAATAAAGAATTTATAAGGTTTTTAATTTCTAGCTTATATTTAATTATAAAGTTATATAAATTAAGTTTATTAAAGGCTTATACTTACTAACTAATAAGCTTAGGCTTTAATACAAAATACTTATAATTTAAATAATTTATAATAACCTAAATAAATTAAGTATTATAAGCTATATAATATCTTTAATTCTTAAAAGCTTTTTAAATTATTAGTAATTTAGTATTAAAAGTTAAATAATATACTTTAGTACTAAATAGCTTTCTTAATATATATATAATAAAATACTATTAGTTTTCTTATTTTTATAAAAGAATTATACTAATTATAAAGCATAATATATTAGTCTTTATTTTTAATAGTATAGCTAGATTAAAATATACTAGAATAAGTATTATAATAAAGCTTTGCTTAAGCGTCTTAAATACCTTATACTTATAAGAACTTAATATAAGTAGCTTTATTATATTATTTCTTATTAAATTTATAAGAAAAGTTATAACCTTATTATATCTATAAATAAAATAATAATAAAAGCTAGTAAGCCTAAGAAATAACTATATATTTTTAATACTATAAGGTTTTAGTTAATTTATTATTACTTTAACTTACTTTAGCTTTATAGTATTTTTTTTAGTTACTACTATAAAGCTAAGAAAGTTAACTTTTATTATTAAGAATTTATACTTTTTAAGGTTAATATAAAGCTTTTTTAAATATAGCTTTTCTAAGACTTAGCAAATATATTACTTATGCTTTGATAAATTATTACTATAAATTAAAATATTATTAAAGTAAATAATATAAATTAAATTAATAAGCCTTAAAAGAGTATTATTAATAATTTCTTAGTAGGTAGCTAAGGTATTAATAAGCCTAAAAGGTATTATAAGATATTTATAATAACTATATTAATAATAAAAGGTAGTTTTTTACTTATTTTCTTTACTAATATAAAGCTAATTATATATATTTTTTAAGTTAAGCTTAATATAAACCTTAGCTTCTTTTGATTTATTAAAAATCTTTAAAACTAGTAGTAAAAGGGCCTAATTCTTTTATATAATTTTATTAAGGCCTTTATAATTTATATATAAGTATAATTTACCTTTTTTTTTAAAATAAACAAAATTAAGGCGCTAGTAAGACTAATTAAATAGTATATTTAGCCTCTCTCCTATACTATTATAAGGTATTTATAAACCTTTTCTAGCTTTTTTTTATAAGGTTATATATTAAACCCTATAAGGGTCTTTAGTTTTTTTTAATTTTAATTAAATATATATAACCTTCTAAGAAAGGTAATAAAGCTACTTTTTTAAGGTTAAATATATTTATAAGATTTATATAATACTTAGGTAGCTTTTTTATAGGTATTTTATTACTTAGTTTTTTCTTAGATATACTTAGGTTTTTAAGGTTTATTTTTTAAAAAGCTAGCGCTAAGTATTAGTATTATAAATAACTTTTTTATTTCTTTATATAATTACTTTATTAATATAATAACTTTAATATATTATTTTATAATAAGAAAAATCTATTCTTATATATATTATAATAATATATATAAATCTTTTTTTTTAAACTAATTTATTTATTAAGAGAAGGTCTTCTAAAGTCTTAATTATATAATAGCTTATATAATAAACTTTTTTATAACCTATTATATTAAATACTTTATAAAGCATATTAAGTATACTATAATATTTTAGTAGTATATTTACTAATTTTATTAGTAAATTATTTTTTTTATTTTGTTTATTTTTATTTTTATTAATAACTTAAGATAAATAATACAATAAGTAATACTAGTATTAGCTAGTACTAACTTTACTATAACCTAGCTATTTCCTAGCTTTAGGAATTCTTTAATATAAAATCTTATATTAGCTCTTAAAGCTAAGGTGCTTTCCTAAGTATAAGACTTTTTTTTTTATAATAAGTCTAGTAATATTTAAATAAGTTACTAAATTAAAGTAACTACTTTTATATATAGTAGTAGTATAGTTACTTTTCTTATAAATACTATAATTAGGTTCTAGGTAATTTAGTTTTATATAGCCTTTTTTTTATACTTATAATATATAGCCTTTTTTTCCTAGCTTTACTATAAAGTACTTAATTAGTTATTACTTTTTCTCTTTAAGTTTAGTAAAGTTTTTTTTTCAAAAGTTTACTTAAGTTTTTCTTTTATTATACCTAGAAAAATTATTATAATTACTTTTATTATTATTAAATTTATAATAAAAGATATATTTACTAATAAGTTTATACTAATTTATTACTTATATACTACTAATTAAATATATCTTTAAGCTATAATTAATACTTATTTAAAAAAGACTTATTTTATTTTTTATATTTAATTAAGAAAAATATTTAGTATAAGTTTCTTTTTATTTTTTAAGAAATTTTTTAAAGTTAGTATAATTTACTTATTTAAAGCTAATAAGCTTTAATTATATACTAAGGGAATAGCTTTTTTAGTTATTTAAGCCTTTTTTAAGCTAGTTATAAAAGTTAGTTTATAAAAGGGGATTTTTAATATAATTTTTATAAATCTTTTTTTTTATAGCTTAATATTACTTTATAATACTAATAAGGTAAGTGCTAGTATATAAAACCTTTATAAAGTTAGTAATAAATTAATAAGAATTTATTATAAATTATACTTTATAATTACTAATAAAAGTCTTTAATTAAAAAGTATTTTAATTATTATAAAAAAGCTACTTAAGAGAAGCTTATATAAAGGTTTATTATAAATAATATATAATAAATATAATGAAAGCTATAAATATATCTTTCTTTAGTAGTGTTTTATTATTAATATTATATATAAGTTCTTAGAGTTTTTAAAGTTATTACTTTTTTCTTATAAAATTAATATATTTTTATAATACTAAGATTTTAGTATTATAATTATTATTAATAAAAGTATTTTTTATAATTACTATAAGCTCTTACTAAATAAAAGGTATAATAAGTTATAATAATAATTTAAATATAATACTAGCTCTAGGCATAGCTATAGGTTTTTATATAAGTTTAGTACTTTCTTTAGTAACTTTATTATTATTATATATTAAGTTATAAGTTTAAACTATAATAACTTTTTTAATTTAATAGTTTAATATAAATAAAAAAATTAAAATTATTATAAATAAGTTAAGAATATTAAAGTAAAAGATTAAGTAAGTTATAGCTTATTTAAAAGTATATATTAATAAGTAATAGTTTTAATTCTTACCCTTTTTTACTTAATTTAGTAAGGGGCCTATACTTATATAATTAAAAGTATTATATACCTCTAGGTCTTTACTATAAGTCTAGTAGTTATATATAGTAAATAACCTTATTATATAACGTAAGTCTAATAGAAGCTCGCTTATGTAAATAAACCTTATTAGCCTAAGGCAACCTCGTGGCTTTCTAGTCCTAATAATCTTTAAGAATATTAAGCTAGTTATAAAAAGCAAGGAATATACTACATTTATTATAAAAGAAGTTATAAAGGTCTTTACTATACTTATTATTATTAGAGTAAACCTTATAAAGGTTTATAATCTTCTTTATAATTATTATTAATAAATTAATTAATGTTATAGGTTTCTTATATATCCCCCTAAAAGGTCTTTATATTTCTAAAAGTAAAAGTAATGCTTTAAAGAAATTAGAAAGTATTAGAGTAAATTATAAAAATTATAAGTATTTTTACTTAAAGTCTCTTATAGCTATTAGAGGGGGTAGGGAGGGGATTTTTCTAAGGGAATATAAAACCTCTTATATAGTCTCTTATATAAGAGAGTTATGGCAGCTTCAAGTTATTTTATAAAAGGTAAGTAGCTTTTGCCTTTTTCTTTTATTAATAATTAAGTAGTTTAAGAGGTTTATAAGGTTATAGTTTTTTCTTACTTTAAGTAGTTAAGGTATTAAGGGGGCTAGGGCTATTATCTTAAGCCTCTAAGTAATTAGGCTTTTATTATTTATAAAGTAAATACCTTTTCTTTTTAGAAAGATTTAGAGGGCTTCTATAAGGGGTGCTAAGAGTCTCTTATAAGTATTTTCTAACTATTAGCTAAATTTACTAATAAATTCTAGCTAGAGGGCCTTACTATAAATATCTTTTACTTCTATATTATAGATAAATTAAGCAATCTTTCTAGTAATTTCCTTTTTTAAGCAAAAGGCAAGGACTAGGCAATTAGTCTTCTAAATATACTAATTAGGGTTAATAATATCTTTAAAGCATTCTATAAATTAGGGGAGGTTAGGGATACTTCCTACTATAAAGTTATTATTATTAGAGTCTATTATCTTAACTAATTAATTAATTAGTTTATTAGCAAATAAAGGGGTCTTTTATAGTTATTTTTCTAAAAGGGAAAAACATAATAATCCTTATAGTTAATAAGGGTTATAATAAAACAGCTATCTTATAGGTAGGCTTAATAAATTAAGCTAACTTATAATAATAAAATTACTTTAGCATAAGATAGCTATCTTATAGGCAAACTTAATAAATTAAGCTAGCTTATAATAATAAAATTACCTAAGCATAAAGTAGTTATTTTATAGGCAGACCTAAAGGATTAGGCTAACTTATAATAATAAAATTAGCTTTTTTATAGTAATCTTTACTAATTTATAGTCTTTTAACTACTAATTAGTATTAGATAAGCATAGGTAAAAAATACCTATAGGTTATATATAACTATAAGCAAAAGGGGGTATATATATATAAGGGGATTTTATTTAGTCTTTAGGTCTAAGAGAAAGCTAGCTAAGGGATTTATTATATGCTTTCTTTTATATATATTAAACTCTATATAGCCTTATATCTATATAGTAGTTAGTGTGTAGCTAATTATATTACGTGTAGCCTTAGTTAGCTAGGCAGAGCCGTGCGCTAAGCGAGGCTGCCGAGGTTAACCTGTAATGTGTGCAATAATTCCGACATAAGGCTATATTGAAGTATTTTAAAATAAATTATTAATAAAAGTTTATAAAGCTTAGAAACCTTCTTACTATAATAGTATTAGGCTTTGCCTAATGTGGGGCTAATGCGGGTGCGCATTAGTAGTTATACGCACCTTGCCTTACGCGTAGGGCTTACATATAAGGACAGGGGGGTACTTATAGCAAGGGTATAAAGGGGGCATAATAAGGTCTTTATATTACCTTTCCTTTCTTTCTCTTTATATCTTTTAATAGTATTCTAATGCTTATTAGTAGTAGTAATAGGGCTAGTTTATAATATTTAAAAATATTCTCTAGCCTTATATTTCTTTTAGCTACTAAAACATACTAATATGCTTTTAAATATAAACATAAACACATAGGCTAATAAACCTATTTCTTTAATAGTATAAAATATAATAGTAATTCTTAACTATATTAATATAACCCTAACTATATAAGGTAATACCCTTATAGCTATATAATAGCGCTTTAATACTATATAAAAGCAGGAAAATACTACTATAGCAGTAATTTAGGCTATATAGGCTATTGCTAACTATATAATTTAATTTACTACTATTACTACCTTAGCTATATCCCTTCCCTTGCCTGTTAATATAACCCTCTCTTCTAGGGTAACTAACCTTTTTTTACCTCTTACTATACTCTTAGTTTACTATAAGCTAATTCTAATAAGCTTTCCTTATAATAGTAAATAATTTACTTTTAATACTTAGTGCTTCTTTATAGTATATAAGCTATAGGCAAATTATAACTTTATTAGTTCTACTATAAACTAGTAGATATTTATTTACTAAAACCTCTTATTCTTTATTTAGGCTAAGGTTACCTTATTCTTTAAAAAGGGTAATTTTATTTATTATAACCTAGCTACCTTTCTAGACTATTTCTCTAAGCTTTACTCTAACCCTTATTACTATAAGATAGCCCTTACTAAACTTAACTAAATAAAGTATGCTAGTAATAAATCCTTCTTTACCTTCTTTATTTGCTTTAAGTAAAAACTCTCCCTTACTAGTAGCATAAGCTAGGATAATAAGGTTTGTTTTACTAAGCTATACTATATACTTAATAAGCAAATATATAGTATATATATTAGCTATAGTATCTTTTATAATAATTATAATATTACTATAAAATAATATTATATTATTACACTAGACCTTAAGACCTTTATACTTAAGGATTAAATCTATACTAGGTATTAGGCAAATCCTCTAGCCTAGTATTACTATACTACTAACTATAAGGAGGATATAGCTATGTCTAGGGTAAATACTATAAGGACCTAGGGTAAGGGTAGGAAAAAGAAAAAGCTAAAGGCTAAGGACATGCCCTTACCCTTTGCCTAGGCATAAGCTAAGTAAGTAACTAACTAGAAAATAATATATTACTAAGAGTCTAGTACTTGTTTATACTATAAAGAAATAGGTTATATAGCTTATAATTACTCCCTCCTTCCCTTTTTTTAGCCTAAGGTTTATATTTAGTAATTTATTACTAAGGCTAATAACTATAAGTATAAGAAGGAGGAGGAGGATAAGATAGAAAAAGACTAGCCCTTATAGTAAGTCTTATATAAGGGCTTTTAGGCTTTATTATATAGTAGACTTTAGGTTAGAAAAAGGTAAAGTTAATAAAGTATAATAAAATTTATAAATATATAAATTACCTAGTATTCTTTATTCCTATTCTCTTTAACTTATTTTTCTTTATAAACACCTTAATTAACTATAGCTATAAGTACTATAATACTATTAGTAAGTTTATTACTTAATAGCTAGGCCTTAAGCTTATTTAGCTACCTTTAAGGCACTAGGTAAGGACTACTATTAAGGTTTAATAGTAAAAATAATAAGCACTTAAGAGGGAGTCTAGTATTACTTACCTTACCTATGCTATAATTAATATTAATAGCTAGTAGTTATTTATTTGCCTTTATATAATCCTAGGCCTTACCTAAGATATAATCTTTAGCTTACTATAAATAAAACACTATAATATTACCTTTTATACTACTTAGTAAAAGCTAATAGTAGGTATAGTAAAAGGCTTTATAGTATAGGAGTTCTTAAGTTATGCCTAAGGCAAGGCTATATAGGGTATAATAAGGTCTGCCTTTATAGCTATAGCTAAGTAGGCTTACTACCTTTAGGATATAACTATCTAGTTTATAGGCACTAGCTTATATAAGTTAATATTTATTCTTTAGGTTATTATACCTAAGTTATAGCCTAAGGACCCTTATATAGCCCTACTAGCTAAGCTTTATAACTTTACTAATCTCTTTAATAAGTCTAAGGTAGACACTCTCCTATTTTATTATAGCATCTTAGACTACTATATTTATCTTTATAAGTCTTCTAATAAGTCCCTCCCCTCTTTTCTTTAAGGCCTATTATACTTTATACCTTAGGACTAGTTACTTAAACTCTAGTAGTAGCTTATAAAGCTCTTAAATAAGGGATAAATCTAAGCTAGCTTTTCTTTAGTAGCTACTCTAGTTCTTTTAGTTAAAAAGGCTAGTAAGGGCTAGTAGTTTTATATAAATTACTATGCTCTTAATAAGATTATAAAGCAAGACTACTACTTATTACCTTTTATTAAGGAAACCCTTTACTCTTTAGCTTATATATAATAGTTTACTAAGGTAAATATTTAGGCAGCTTTCTATAAGCTATAGGTTACTAAGGGGGATAAGGCTCTTATAGTATTCTAAATATAGTTTAGGCTATTTAAGTAGCTTATCTACCCCTTTAGCCTAGTAGGTGTGCCTGCTACTTTCTAGCGTTATATTAATAATACTCTTAGTAATGCCCTTAGTAACTTTATTATAGTATACTTAGATAATATTCTAGTTTATTTTAGTAGCTTAAGGTATAACTATTTGCAAAAGGTTTATATAGTTTTTAGCTACCTATAAGCAGCGGGCCTTTACCTTAACCTTAATAAGTCTATCTTTACTACCTAATAGGTTTACTACCTTAGGTATATTATTATAGTAGGCAAGAGCATACGCCCTAACCTTACTAAGGTCTAGGCTATTTAGGACTAGGCAGCCCTAATAAAGCTATAGGGTATATATAGCTTTCTTAGTTTTATAAATTTTTATTATAACTTTATTCTAAATTTCTCCTAAGTTACTAACCCCTTTTATAATCTTATAAAAAAGGGTATTCTTTTTATTTAAGAGTAGCAGGAGGCTTATACTTTTAATAAGCTTAAGCGCCTCTTTATCTTAGACCTAATCCTAGCTTAATAGGACCCTAACTAGGATATAATAGTTAAGGCAAACTACTTTAGTATTACCCTTAGTAGTTACTTTCTCTAGCTCTAAATAAATAGTATTTAGTACCTTATTACCTATTACTTAGCCTAGCTAACTCCTCCTTAGCAAAACTATACTATTTATAATAAGGAGCTTTTAGCTATTATTTCCTACCTTAAGGTATAGTTAGCTAAGCTTTAGGGTATTTCTAAGCCCTTTATTATTTATACTAATTATAAAAGCCTTAAGTACTTTATAACCCTTAAAATTATAACTAAGCATTAGGCTTACTAGGCTAAGATACTTTTATAGTATTATTACTACTTATAGTACTAACCTATATAGTATTAGTAGTATACTAATATACTTTCCTAATAAGGCTAGGATAAGGTAGGGCTAACCTTATAGTATAGCTACCTCCTTTAACCTTTATTTATTTAGGCTATTTTTATAAGTAACCCTAATCCCTTTAGTATTAATATAATACTACCCTTTAGTAACTAGGTCTTTTCCTCTCCTTACCTTTAGGTACTCTAGAATAGTAGTTACTTATAATATAGTATACTACTACTACCTTACTATTATTTATAAGAATATATAGTAATTCCCTATAAAGGCTAAGATAAGGGAGTAAATTATAAACTATAGTATTAGCACTTATAAGGTACTTTAGTTTTATAGCTAAATATAGGTGCCTTAATAAGAGCTATTAATAACTATCCTTATCTAGGAGTGCTATAAGTTACTAGTAGTAAGCTATCTAGGTTATAATACTACCTTCTAGACTCTTTAGTAATAGTTTTACTAGGCAGGTATATCCTAAGATATTGCCTGCTATATCTAGAATTATTACTACTATAATAGCTATAAGAGCTACTAGCAGCAGCAGGGCCTTCTAAAACCCCTCCCTATTCCTAACTACTTCTAGTCTTAGATCTTAATTAACCTTATAATAAGCCTACTTATATATAAGCTAGCTAATCCCTTCTCTTTTATAATAATTATAAATTACCTTTCTAAGTTTATTTAGCTTAAGGCTATAACTAGTATCTTTACTAAAGTATATATAAAGAGGTTTAAGATTTACTAGTAGTAGTTCTATAGGTTCCCTACCTTTATTATTACTAACTATAGCTTAGACTAGCTAAGTAAGTTTTAGACTACCTTATGCTTAATTATTAAGACTAAATAATTACTTTCTACCTCCTACTACCCCTAGACTAATAGGGGCATAAAGTAAGCTAACTAGAAGGTATAGGCTATTTTATATTTTTATATTTTCTTCTTATAGTTTAATTAGCCTAAGCACCTAGTAGTATACTAGCTTATGCTTAATAATTAGGCTTCCTTTATTACTAGCTTTAGTCTAAACTAGCTACTTTATAAATATAATATTAATCTAGTTTAGGTTCTTATAAACCTTACTTCTAGCGCTACTATAAGTATAAGGCAAGTAGCCTAGTTTACCTTATAACTTTAGGAAGCTTTTAAGCTAGCCTAGGTAGCTATTACCTTTACTTAGTAATAATAATAAAATAATATAGCTACCTTTTATTACCTTATAAAGTAGTTCTAAGTTAAGGACTAGGTATAGCTTTCCTTTTATTATATTAAAACTAACTACTCCTTTAAAAAGCTAGACTAAGTAGTAGCTAAGTACTATATTATAGCTATTCCTATACTACTAATAGTCTATCTTAATATACCCTAGGGTATTTACCTTATCTTCTATATTAACCTTATTAAGTATGCTATTACTAATCCGCTCCCTAGCTAGCTCTAGTATAATATATACCTAGGGCTTATATAAGTATAAAATAATAAGAATAATAAGCTTTATAAGAAATACTAGGTTAAGAAAGTACTAGCAGCCTATAATATATAGGGCTATAGGTACTATTAGAATATCCTTATTAAATAAGTAAGATACTTAATGCTAATATAAGAGCTACTTAAGAACCTAGTAAATATATAAGCCCTAGCAAACTATAAGGCAAAATAAGGTAGTATATAGTATAATAATAATCCCTAGTAGGTTTTTAAATAAGGTTCTCTTATAAAGCTATATATATTTATTACTTAGGGCCTAATTTACCCTAAATTAGTTTTTTTCCCCCTTTCTCTTACTTACTTTTTTTCCTCCCTTACCTTAGTAAACCTTATATTAGTTACTAAGTAACTCTAGGGGTAGCTTATTATTATAAGGGTTAGGGAAGGAGGTATTATACTATATTTAAAATAATACTATTAAAATTACCTATATATTCCTTTTATCTCTTTCTTAGTAGTATTAATAGCTTTTTAGTATATACTCTTATAAAGTATATTAGGGGTATTAGGGGGTGTTTAGTAATTCCTCTACCTATAAGCTAGGCCTATAGGATTATTATTATAGTTATATAATACTTTATAGTATTACTATTTGCTTCTCTATAGCCCTTTATATAGCCCTAAAAAACTATATAATATACTACTAGTAGCTAGCTATAGCCTAGGTATTTTGCTCCCCCTATATAAATAGTATGCTTCTAAGCTAGGCAAGGGGTTAGACTAGTAACTATATAGCGCCCTAAATAAAAGCACTAGGGAATATAAGGAATAAGTTAGTAACTATATTACTAGGTAGTGTAAGTATAGTAATTTTTATAATAAGCATATTATTAGTAAGTATAGTAGTAGCAGGGGTATTATAAATAATCTAAATAGTAACTAAGGTATACTTAGTATAGTAGTATAGGTTAGTAAATTTATTACCTAGGGCATAGAATTTAAGTATTAAAATAGTAGCTATTTAGATTTACTAGGTTTCCTTATAATATACCTTTAGTGTAATAATAGCGTAGCCCCTAGCTATAGCTTATATTAGGGCATGTATAGTATACCTAATATAGGGATTAGCTACTAGTATATACGTGTCCTATACGTATTTCTAGCAGGCTTTTTAGTAACTCTTATATAACTTCCTATAGAAACTATACTTATACTTTAGTTTACTTAATTAAATAATAATAAGAATATATTAAATATAAGGCAAGTTAATAGTTATAGGCATAGTATTACCCTTCTTATTAAAGTTTTCTTTTATAATAAACTTACCTAAGGCCTATGCCTAGTACTAGTATAAGGGCAGGATATTACCTTATATACTAAAAGGTAGTTATAGGGGCTAGTATAACACGCTTAAAGAAGGCTATAGTAGCTATAAGTATATATTAGTAGCTAGGGTAAGTAGGGGCTGCTTACTAATATTCTAGAAGCTATATAGAAGGAATAGCGCTTAGGCATAGCCTAGGTAGTATAGTAGTAGTAGGTATTATAGTAATAGTAAGCCTTAGGGTAGCTATAATATAGTAAGTAACTAGGCATAGGATTTAGTAATATAAAGTAAGCTTAGGAATAATAATAAGTCTATAAAAAGGTAATAAGTAATAAAATAAAAACTCTTTATAATAAGGGGGATAGAGAAGGATAGTTAGTAGGGCTTTAGGGGTAGATAAAATAAGGTTTTTATACTTCTAACTAGCGTTTAATATAGTATTATTTAGGCTAGGTATTACGCGCGAATAATAATAATTATAGGTTCTTATAATACTAGCTAGTTATGCTAGCTATTAATAACTTACTTCTCGCGCCTAATATAAGCGCCTTACTTTAACTAAATACTAATATTAGGCAGGTTACTTAAATATAGTCTAACTACTAGTAACTATTAATAGCTTATGTCTTGCTTCTATACTAGCTATTTAGTATAGTATATTATGCTTATACTACGCTTATTATATTTACTATATTACTTATTTACGCTACCTAGTAGGGTTTATAGTTTTATTTAGTTCTATATCCCTTTGTCTTAATTTACTTGCTTATTCCTAGACTATCTCCTTAACTTATTAGTTTAGTGCCTATCCTAGCTAGGCTAGCTTACCTTTCCTAGCAGTATTTATACTTATCTTCTAGTAACTATAAATATAATAAGACTGTTTTGTTTATTAATTTACTTACCTATAGCTTTTTCTTACTAACCTAGTGCTTTTATATAAGTAGTGTTTGTGTAGTATAGCTGCTGCCTAGGGCAGAAGGCTATGTAATAATATTAGGCTTTGCCTAATATAAGGCTAATATAGGTATATATTAGTAGTTATGCGCACCTTGCCTTGTGCGTAGGGCTTATATATAAGGATAGGGGAGTATTTATAGCAAGGGTATAAAGGGGGTATAATAGGGTCTTTGTGTTACCTTGCCTTCCTTTCTCTTTATGTCTTTTAATAGTATTCTAATACCTATTAGCAGTAGCAATAGGGCTAGTCTATAACACTTACTCTTTTAAGGGATTTTAGTGCTTTCTAATCTCTAATAGCTTATATTTTCTTAGGATTTATATAAATATTTTTCCTTACCTTAATAATAAATCCTAGATATTATATTTCCTAAATAAAGAAGTTATACTTATTAATATCTAAATATAGCCTTACTTTTCTTAAGGCTTAAAATACTTTTTTTACTTTTTTAATATAATTCTTCATTAATTTTATTAAATATACTAGAATATTATTAATATATACTAATGTAAATATATTTAGGTATTAATAAAGTATATTATTTATATAATACTAGAAGGTAGCTAGTGCTTTTAATAATTTAAATAAAGCAACTACATATTTAAATAATTTAAATTTAGTTTAAAAGGCTATTTTTTACTTATTTCCTTCCTAGATTCTTATTTTATAAAAAGTAGCTTATATATTATATTTCAAGAATTATTTTACTTTAGCTAAGTAATTTAGTATTGTCTTAATAAGTATTAATATATATTAATTTGCTTAGGTAATACTATTTAACCCTTTATAATTTATATAAAAGCATAGTCCTTCTCCTAGTTATTTTATAAATAAAACTAGTGCTTTTACTAGTAAGTTACTTACTTAAATATATTACTTATTTAATAGGTTTATTAGTATATATTATAATATAAGAAGCTTATTTCTAAATATTTTATATAATAATCCCTAAGGAATTACTAGCTTCTTCTTATTAAGGCCTTTAATTAAATTAATTTTATAATTAGCTTCTTTATTATAAGTAAGTAATTCCTTACTTTTTAATTTTATAAATAGCTTTTTAAATTCGTAGAGTTTTTATATAAGTTTATTTTCTAACTTAACTTCTTTCTTTAGGGCAAGAGCTTTATTTATATTAGCTAATATAATAAGATAAATAAAGTCTTCTTATTTTTCCTTTTCTTTAGGTCTTTTATATATATATTTAATTTTAGCTCTTATAATAAAAGCAGCTATTATAATAGGCTTTTTTTACTTTAATTACCTACTTTTAATTTATTTATATTACTAATAGTAATCTTATACTTAGCTATATAATAAGTAATATTTTTATATTTTATTTATTCTTTACTTAAAATAATATTATAATAAAGCTTTAGTATAATATAAGCCTAGATAATTATCTTATATTTCTTAAGATTTACTTTAAAATAAGTTATTTTCTTTATTTAAGAATTCTAAAAGACTACCTTAGTTAACCTTTTAAGAGGGATAGGTATATATAAAAAGCCTAATTTAGTTATAAACTATTTGTTTACTATAGTATAATTAGTATATCTTTTATTAACTAGTATATTATTTATAAATATAATTTGATTATATAATAAAAATACTAGAAAAGAATTACTATTTATTCTTAGTTAATTATTCTGATTTAGGTTAGGGTTTTATTTTAGCTTTTAAGTATACCTTTACTTAGAAGCTACTTTTTTCCCTTATTATTAAAGGGTTTATTTTATTTTTTCTTTTCTTTCTTTTTCTTTTTAGATTTAATATAATTTACTTTAAATTCCTTTAGTTAAAAAAGCAAAGCTATTAAGCATTAAGGTACTTCATAGTTCTTTCCTTTATAGCAAAGGTAAAGCTTATTTTCTAGCTTTTTTTCTTATTTTTATTAAGTTACTTAAATAATATATTACTTTTGTTTTCCTTTATTATTCTTAGTTTTTATAGTATTAATACTACTTATATTAGTATTACCCTTACTATTCTTATTAAATTATATAAGTTTATTATAGTTTCCTTTAGGATTAAACTAAAAATACCCTTCTTTTTTAAAGGCTTTTAGTCTTAATATAATTTTACTAATTTTACTTACTTTTTTCTAGTAATTTACTAGTAAAGAGACTATAACTAAAGCACTTTTTAGTAGCTTATTTAAGTTTATAACTAATATTTTAAACTTTACTAAATTAGTTTATTTAATATTACTTACTTTTATTAATTATAACTTTTAAGTAGCTAAGAAGTTAATAAATTTAGTATTAAAAGCTTACTTTAGTTTAAATAATATAATAGTTTTTATAGCTTTTTTATTTAACTTATAATATCAAGTATATAAGAAAGCTATAAAATTATTAAAATTATTTGAACTATTAGTACATTTTTTAATAAATAATAAGTTAGTAACTTTAAGGGCTAAAGCCTTTAGCTTTTTAAAAATAATATAGAATTTATTTAATAAGTTACTAATAAAAGCTATATTTTAATTAAGCTTATACTTTATAGCTTCTTCTTATATAAAGAAATTTATCTGGTTTTATTAAACTTTAAAGGCTAAGAAAGTAGCTTTTTTTTAAGTAAAGTATTATTTACTTTATAATTATTTAAAAAGGTAAATAGTATTACTACTAGCTAATTTCTCTCAGGTTAGATATTTCTAGATATATTTACTTTTATAATTACTACTATGAGATTCCTAGTCTTATAATTACTAAAAAATTATATACTTTAAAAGTTAAAATAAGCTATTACTTTTACTAGCTATTCTTTAACTTATATATTTTAAGTAGCTTATTTATTTAATATTATTTAAAGGCCTTAAAAGCTTTCTTTAGAATTTTCTTAAAGCCTTTAATTTTATTATACTTATTAGTAAAGGGCCTTTTCTAAGTTATAGATTTTTTTCTAAAACTAAATTATAAATACTTATAAGTTCTTAGGGGTTTATTTAATCTAAGGTATTTTTAAGGTTACTTTTATATTTTTTATTTTATTATGTTCCTAAATTAAGGGTTTGTTTTTATTATAAGTTAAGTTTATAATACTAAATTAAAGGGTTTTAAACTAAAGCTATACTACTTAAAAGTAATGCTTTTATTATGATTCATAAGAGGTTAAGATAAACTATTATATAATAGTAATATTAAATTAATATCTTCATTATAAGCTTTATTAAGTAATAATAATTTATTTAAAAAAAAGAAGAAAAAAAGAGTATAAAGAAATAAAAGAAGGAACTACTTGCTTTTTATATATATAAGAGAGCAGGGAGAGAGCTAAGAGGTCTTAGCTTTATAGCTAAGACGTACTGCACGGGTGTATACATGCCATATCCCTATAATATTTTATAATATTAGCTTTATACTATATAAAATACTAACTAAGGGAGTAAAGTCTAGCTATAAGAGCGCTATTATATTAACTTATTATTAGTATAAGGCTACTAAGTAGGATTAGTATTTATAATTTTAATAATATTTTAAACTTTTTTAAAAAGCTATTTATAAATATTACTTTTTTAGTAAGTACTTTATATACTTACTTTTTAAAAGCTATAGTATTCTTTTAGTATTATAAGCTAAAAATAATATTAATAATAATTATTTCTTTCTTAGTTAAAGGTATTTTAAAGCTTATTTAATTTAACTTTTTATTAATAAACTTAGTTAAAAAGTATAAAGCTTAAGAGGCTTTAATATTTTTAATACTAGTTTTATAATTTAATTTATAAAATAAAAGGTTTATAATATTCTTAATTTTTAGCTTATATTTAATTATAAAGCTATATAAATTAAGGTTATTAAAAGCTTATACTTACTTACTAGTAAGCTTAGGCTTTAATATAAAATACTTATAATTTAAATAATTTATAATAAGTTAAATAAGTTAGGTATTATAAGTTATATAATATTTTTAATTCTTAAAAGCTTTTTAAATTATTAGTAGCTTAGTATTAAAAGTTAATAATATACTTTAGTATTTAGTAGCTTTTTTAATATAAATACAATAAAATATTATTAGTTTTCTTACTTTTATAAAATAATCTTACTAATTATAAAGTATAATATATTAGTCTTTATTTTTACTAATATAGCTAGAATAAAATATACTAAAATAAGCACTATAATACAGCTTTATTTAAGTATTTTAAATACTTTACATTTATAAGGACTTAATATAAGTATTTTTATAATATTATTTCTTATTAAATTTAAAGGGAGGGTTGTAATCTTATTATATTTATAAATAAAATAATAATAAAAGCTAGTAAACCTAAGAAATAATTATATATCTTTAATACTATAAGGTTTTAGCTAATTTACTATTACTTTAACTTGCTTTAGCTTTATAGTAATTCCTTTAGTTAATACTATAAAGCTAAGTGTTGGAATTATTGCACACATTATAGGTTAACCTTAGCAGCCTCGCTTAGCGCATGGCTCCGCCTAGCTAACTAAGGCTGTATGTAATGTAATTAGCTACACACTAACTACTATATAAATATAGGGCTACGTAGAGTTTAATATATATAAAAGAAGGCATATAATAAATCCCTTAGCTAGCTTTCTTTTAGACCTTAAGACTAAATAAAACCCTTTTATATATATACTTTTTTTGCTTATACTTATATGTAACCTATAGGTATCTTTAACCTATGCCTATCTAATACTAATTAGTAGTTAAAAGACTATAAATTAGTAAAGATTATTATAGAAAAGGTAGAATATTTACCTTAGTAAGTGTTTTATACTAAGAAGGAAAGTAATATTTTTTTAAATATAGCTTAGCCTTAATAATCTAAAAATAAGTCCTTAATTTACTAATTAAATCTTATAATTAGGCTTAATCCCTTAGATTATTATAATTTACTATAATTAAGCTAGAAGATCCCTTATTAGCTATAAGGACCCTAATATCCCTTATAGAGATTTCCCTTGCTAGTAAGGAAATAAAACACTATAATAAGCCCTTAATATAAATTAATTAGCTAAGTTACTAATTAATCCCCTAATAAGATAATAAACCTATCTAATAACACCCCCTTAGAGAATATCCCTAAATTCCCTTAATTTATTAGGCACTACTAATACCTAGTAAATTTAACCTAGTATATCTATAAATATAACTAGATTAGCCTGCGCCTAGCTTTACTCTAAGAGAGTATTAGAAGGATTATTTACTTTATTTACAATACTATACTTAATAATAAATATAATATTACCCTTAAGAATAACTTTAAGGTTAAGTTCTAGTAATAAACTACTAAAGACTAGTAAAAAACTAAGGCTAGCCTATTATAAACTATTTAAAAGTTTCTTTATAATAAAGGCATTTATATCCCCCTTAATAAGACCCCTATTACTAAAAGACTTATAGCTTTAGTATAAGAAAGATTGATACTAAAAGACCTTACTTTTCTAAACCTTTTAGCCTCTTAACTTTCTTAAACTATATAATCTTTTATAAATTAAAAAGGTAAAAGCTACTTACCTCTTATAAAAATAACTTAAAGTTATTACTTTTCCCTTATATAAAAAAAATATAAGAAGCTATATATTCTCTTAAAAAATCCTCTCTTTACCCCCTCTTATATAAGAATCTTTATGCTTTGCCTTAATACCCTCTAACCTCTCTAAGGTATTACTTCCTCCTTTAGAGATATAAAGACTTATTAGAGAAATATATAAGAAACTAGTAAGACTAATTAACCTTATAAGACTAATTAATCTATTAGTAGTAATTATAAAAAAGATTATAAACCTTTATAAAGTCTACTTTAATAAGAATAAGTATAGTAAAGACCTTTATAACTTCTTTTATAATAAGTATAATATATTCCTTGCCTTTTATAACTAGCTTAATATTCCTAAAAATATATTTTATAAGGCCTTCCTTATAATACTTAAGAGTAATATAGCTATACATTACAAGAATTATATCTAAGGCCTAGGGATAACCTTTAATAAAGTAGTATAATTTATTAGAGAGCGCTTTAAGACCTAGAATATTAGCTAAGTTTATTAGATGAACCTAAGGACTATTATACTCTATAAGGTAATAGCTAAGAACCCTAAAAAAAGCATAACTAAAGCTCTTAACCTCCTTACTAACTAAATCCTTAAAATTTATTATTAACTTTAAGGAAATATTATTAATAACATAAAAATATAAAATACCTCTCTTACTACTATTAATAATATCCCTAAATATAACTATATTATTTATAATAGTTACTTAATATATAAGGATCTTATTACTAAGATTTAGAAGTTTATTAGAATTACTAAGAAAAATAAATGCCTTAAATATAGTAGATTCCTTTAGTATTATAAGACCTTATAATATAAAACTTTAAAATAAGAAACTTTATAATCTTTACTTACTTTCTATATTAACTATAAATTTAGCTATAGTTATAGCTATACTCGAAGAGGTATATAATAAAACAAAACCCTATAATATTATATATATAGCAAAGAAAAATATTAGTTAATAAAGCATTTCTCTTAAAAATATTTACATACTAGATTTAATTAAAACTATTTTCTAATATATTATAATAAGCCTATAAACTAAAAGTAGTAGTAATCTTTTTTTAATATTAAAGAATTATATAATTATAAATCTAACCTTAACTTAAAAGAAATTTATAATATAATTTACAAAACTAAAGCTATAATAGCTTCTACTACTATCTAGTTCTTCCTAACTCCTTAAAGGCAGCCTAACCCTAATACCTCTAATAATAATGGCTTTATAATATTATAATTTCTTACTTATACCCTTAAGACTTTTATATTATTTTCTAAAGTGCTTAGAGGCATAGATATTATTAACTTCCTTTACTATAAAGCTTTATATTATACTCTCTTTCAAAGGAATCCTTATATTAATATTATAAGTAATATTACTAATAATATAATTACTACTAATTATATAGTAAAATTATACTATTTTAGTAAGATTTTCTATAGTATCCTACTAAATACTAGCGTATTAGGGGTCTTAATAGCTAAGATACCTTAGGTTAAGGCTTTATAGTGCCTAATATTATAGTTATAAATTAATAAGGCTTAGTAGTATAAGATTAGCTTTAGAGTAAGGAAAGCCCACTTTAAAAGTATTTTTTATATACTAACTATACTTTAAGATATTAACTTTTATATTTTACTTATAAATACTCCTTTCTTATATTATATTATAAATATAAACTATATAGGAGTAAGGCTAGATAATTTATAAAATATCTTAATTTAAGGGACTAAAAAGGTTTTTATAACCTAATAATAGGGTTACTTATAGTAGTATCTAAAGCCTACACTAGTAGTTGCCTTTTACCTTATAAAAAGAGAGCTTTATTAAATATACTACTAATTTAGCTACCCCTTTATAGCTTGCTTATTAAATATCTTAAGCTAGGCTTATAAGGAATTTAACCCCTGCCTCCTTATAAAGCTTATAAGGTTTTATAAGTAATATTAGCTTAAGGAAAAGGGACTAGGTAAGTTTAAGTTTATACTATAAAAGAATTATAACTTTAATTATAAGATTTTTATAAATATCCTTTATATTAATAGTAAGCTAGTCCTTTATATTATTAATACTACTACTACCTTCTAAGCTATATGCTTTATAAACCTAAAGAAGTAAACTACTAAGAATATTTAGAATATTATTTAATTTTACTAAATTAATTTATATCTTAGCCTACTAGATTAAATATCTTATAATACTAGAAAGAACTTTATATTAGTAGAATTTTATTAATATGCCTAATTACTAGCTATTAATATTAATAAAGTTACTATTAAATTTTATAATAATATTAGCAAGGTTAAGAGATATTATAGCTTGCTTAAAAAAGCCTATAATATTCTTAAAAGTAAATTAGGAAATTACTTACTACCTAATAAAATACTTAAAATAGCTATAAAAGCTATAAATAATTTTATAAGCCTTAATAGCCTAGTGTTAACCCTTCTTATATTTAGTGTATACTTACGCTTATTATATAATTTACTACCTTTTTTTTTATTATATAGCACGCTAAAGCTATTTATAAGGCTATATTTAATGCCTATAAGGCTATAGTAAAGCGTTAGGTATAAGATGCCCTTGCCCTTTATAATAAACCTATAACCCTTCTAACTTATTATCTCCTACTATAATTAGATATTTAAGTTTAGTATAAGAAGAATAGCTAGTAAGAACCCTTTAAGCTTTTATTTACTAAAGAAGAGACTTATATAGTAAATATGCGTTATAGTCTAGCCTAATTTAGTGTTATATTTATTAAGCCCTTTTTTTATAATATATTCCTTAAGAAAGAAGCCCTTTAAATTATTAAACTACTTAATCTTATAGACCTAAAGGCTTATAATAGTAATAATATTATTACTTATATAAATAATAATAATAATATTACTACTTATACTAATAATACTAATAAAAGTACTAATTATATAATCCTAACTAATATTAGTAGCAGCCCTCTTGCAAAAAGAGGCTATAAAAAACCTTATAAAATTAGATTTCTTAATAAAGAAGTTTAATTAACTATAGACCTAGCACCTATAGTAAAACTAAAGTAAAATAAAGCTTTATAAGGTTTATAAGAAATTATAACCCCTTAGCTAAAGAGAGGCTACGAATATTTATAAAAAACCCCCCTAATTAATAAAGACTTTATGAAGGTTATATTTTTTAAGGCATTCCTTATATATAAAGGTATTATAGCCTCTTTATTTACTAAAGAAAAGACAAATATAGTTTTAGTATATAATCTATGCTAATAAGGAAAGATTATAACCCTAGGCAAGCCTTTTAAGCTCTTTAACTATAAGGAAATTAAGGCTTTACTAGCCTATAATATCTTTTACTTTAAACCCTTAAACTTATATAAATATAGTATAAAATATATCTTTAAAAGCTATTTTATAAGAGAAATTAAGAGTAAAGGTACTAATAAACTATATAAAAAATCCTACCTTATAATCTAAGGCTATAATAATACTAGTAAAGAGACTATCTTAATGTAATCCCTAATAATTTAATATATAAGCTAGAGGCTTATTATAGCTTTTACCCCTTTACTTAGTAAAAAAGATATTTATATATAAATTTATAATATTATATAAGCATATATATAGTTAAACACTACCTTTAATTACATAATTCTAGCACACCTCCCTAGAGAAATTAAGGACTAGTATCCCTAAGGCATAATTATAGTAGTAATTAGACCCTTTTTGTTATAGGTAGGTTAGGGATATTAGAGTGAAAGATTAAGGAAGTCACGGCTTGTTTAAAGGTATATAGTAATAGGTAATAGTCTTAATTCTTGCCCCTTTCTATTTAATCTAGTAAGGGGTTTACACGTATATAATTATAAGTATTATATGCCTCTGGGTTTTTGCTATAAGTCTAGTAGTTATATATAGTAAATAACCTTATTATATAATATAAGTCTAATAGAAGCTTACTTATATAAATAAACCTTATTAGCCTAAGGTAGCCTTATAGCTTTCTAGTCTTAATAAGCTAACCCTCTTTACTTATAATTATTTTAGTTATAAAAGGTTTCTTTTATTTCCCTTAATTTAAATATTATAAATAAATTTAAAAATTTCTAATACTTTTAATTTATATATACCCCTTATAATACTTATAATATTACTACTTTTTATTTATTATTAAATTCTAATTTCCTTAATTTCTTTAAACCTTTTTTATTTCCCTTTATTTTTTAGTTTTATTACTATACCCTAGCTTTCTTTTAAAGAATTCTTTAATTATATTTTAAAGAAATTTATAGATTTATTAAGTTATAATAATATATTTATATATTCTCTAAATTATTATAGCTTTCTTATTTAATAAAACACTTTTATTAATTTCCTTAGTACTTATAAGTAATAATTTCTTTTATAATATATATAGAATTTTCTTTTATAAGGAAAGGTATTTATTATATTACTTCTAGTATACTTTTTAAATCTTTTTTATATAATTTTAGGTTTAAAATATAAAAAATATTATAAAGTCTTATACCTTATAAAAGCTTT
>SRQA01000182.1:0-32050 GCA_018360365.1 Claviceps citrina
TTTTATTATTATCCCTTTCGCTAGTTATAATCCTAGGAATTAGTAGCTTTTTGCTTATTCTTAAAAGATAGTATTGCCTCCTAGAATTATTATATAATTATTACAACTTCCTTATGTGTCTTACTAATAATAAAGGTGTATAGATTTATATAGTTCTATAGTTTAGGCTATAGTTTTATAAAGAAGGTAAGAGCCTAGGACTTTTTGCTTGCTTTTTTAAGGTAATTCTTTAGAGAATTAAGGTAAATACTAAAGTCTATAAGGCTTTACTAGTTTTATTAGTATACTTTCTTAAGCTATAAGGTAATTTAGGCGTTATAATTTGTAAAATCTTAGAGTAGTATAAGAGTCTACTCCTAGAAGCTACCCTAGTTATTAGTAAAGTAGTCCTACTTTTTTATAGTCTTTTTGCTAATAAATTAGTCTTATCTTGCCTTATAGACTTAGTTTATATTACTAAGGGTAAAAAGGATTTTTTAGTAGTTATATTAATACTTACGTTTTGCTTTATTAAAGGCATAGTTTAGGTTATTAATCTAGATTTTATATTTCTATAGGTTAGTAAGGTAAGTAAGCTTTATAATATTCCTAACTTTAACTTCTTCTCTTTTACTATTAGAGGAATTATTATAGTATTACTAGTATTTAGGCGGGTTTTTATATATACTAAGTTACTAAAGTAATTTCTTTTCCTATTCCTAGAGTTATCTAAGGATCTTAAGCTAGGTAATTTGCTTATAAATAGCCTGCTTAGTAGTCTTAAGGTCTTAGCCTGCAAATAACTCTATTAGAGTAAGGCTAGAGCTATTATATAACACTAAAGGTAGCGTTTTAGAAGGTGCTAGATATATATTATCCCCTAATTTAGTTACAAATCTTATTATAGGTGCTATTTCCACTACTAGGTAGCTAGGGTTAAAGCTTAAGAATTATAAAAGATATTATAGCTAGGTAGTAGCAAAAAGGTATATATTATATTATAAAAAGACTTAAGCTTGCTAAGTAAGAATAGTGCGCGCACGTGTTGCTAGATATGCTAGCCGCGTGCGCAAGCCCTAGGCATTAGCTAGGGATTCTCCGTAACGTCGCCGGGCAATCTAGCGTGGCCTGTCTTGTGGGGCCGCACCTCACAGAAAGGTAATATAGTTTAATAAAAGCAAAGGTTACTATAATTGCCTAGGGAATGCGTAAGCTATAGAAGATAGCTTAGTTAAACTTATAACTAGTAAATATTATTATAAATTACTTACTAGCAAAGGGGATTATTACGTATATATTGCTTACTATAATAGACCTTAATAAAGCTAACCTTAAGCTAGTAAAGGTTATGAATTATTTGTTGTAATTTAAGCTTTGCGTAATCCACGTTCCTAGGGTTCTAAACGTGGTTCCTAACGCTCTCTTAAGGCTACTTATTAATATTAGCTACTAAGAGGCCGCAGACTATTGTGAGAGACGTCGTGGCTAGGCAGTAGCGAAAAGGTGTATATTATATTATAAAAGGACTTAAGCTTGCTAAGCAAGAATAGTGCGCGCACGCATTACTAGATATACTAGCTGCGTGCGTAAGCCCTAGGCATTAGCTAGGGATTCTCTATAATATTGCTAGGTAATCTAGCGTGGCCTATCTTATAGGGCTATACCTTATAATTACCCCCTTACTTTTAGGCTAGGCTCCTAAATAGCCTTGCTAGCTATCTAATACCTCCTTACTAGTTACTATCCTATAGTATTATAATAAATAATAATAATAATAATAATATGTTAGATTACCTAGTATATAATATATAGGTATAAAGTCTGCTTTCTTTTGCTACTTATTTTATTTTATAACTATTACCCTTTTATAATACTATTTCCTTTTTTATATTTATACTTACGCTCCTATTTAAACTTCCTACTAATTTACTAGTTAATTACTACTAATATTATAGCTTTACTTTTAAAAAAATATGCTTATATATATTATACCTATACTAAACTTAATAAACTTAAGGGCTATTATAGTACTAAGCTAGTAGTCCTAATAATTAAGTGTAAGTTTACTATAAATTTAACCTTATTTAGCTATAATAAGGTATTTAAGCACTATATTTAGTATAAGGATTATAGTAATATATATAAGATAGTATATATTCTTTATGCTATAGTTCTCTATACTTTTGCTAACTCCTATTCTTAGTATTACCTAACCCTTACTAATAACTTTACTAATTTAGTAAAGCTTTTAGGCTAGACTAGGTCCTTGCTAGCTAAGCATACTTCTCCTACTAAGGGGAAGGAGAATAATAATAATAATAAAAATAATACTACTAGTAATAATAAGAAGGAGGAGGAGGAGGAAATTACTGCCCCCTTACTAGCTATTTACTACTATACCTATACTACTACTACTTATACTACTATTACTATTGCTCCCTTAGTCTTATTCCTATATTTTAATAACTTTTGCCTTAGGGTTACTTATAGCTTGCTTAACTTACTATATAGTTTTATTTATACTAATATAGCTTACTATATTGCTTTTAGGCTAACTAGGGCAGTAAAGGGGCGTTAGGTATATAGCTTTTTGCTTGTTATTTGCTCTTTGTTTTCTAATATTTCTATAGGCTGCCTTTATAGCGTACTACTAGTATATTATCTTATAATAGCGTCTTGCTACTATAATATATAGTCTAGCGCTATTGCCTAGAATTATAAGTATTCTATAATATAATTACTTTTATTTACCTTGTTTTTTACTAATAAATATGCCCCCTTAGGCTAATTATAATAATGCCCTTATAGTTTAGAAGGCCTAGATAAAGTTATATTTATATCCTAAGGACCTAGGGTATCTCCCCTAGGCGATTACTATTTAGCGGTTTTTTACCTTAGTTAGGGGGTTGCTTAATAAGGAAGAAGACTATAATAAGTTTGCTAGTCCTACTACTAGTGTTATAATAAGGACTTTTCTAGTAAATATTCCTATAGTGTAGGGGGTGTTTCTTTTGTTTTTTAGGGGTGGTTTTAGAGTCTTAATTAATTTGTTTTTGTTTTTTTTTTTTTTTAATATATAAATAGTATACTAAATAATAGCTAGTGTTTTTTAGGAGCTTATTATTCTCTTTTTATTAGTAACTATGTTTTTTTTTTATATACTACTATTAGCTATAGTGCGTTTATATCCTTGTCTAGGACCTATTAATTATATTTGCTTAGCTATCCCTTCTACTTTACTAGGTAATAAGTCTCTCCTTTAACTATCTTTTATTCTTTAATTTCTTTAACTTAGTAGTGTTTATCTTCTTCTTTAAGGTCTAGTATGTTTGCCTGTGTATTTATGCTATCTTTATAGTAATTCTATAGCTTAAGCAGGCTAATATAAAATATATTATATAGGCGGCTATACGTTTCTAGTAGTGCTAGTTTATATGCTTGCTTCCTAATTACCTAAATAACGCAAAAGAGTCCTAAAAATCTAGAGGTTAGCTTGTGTTTCACTTCCTTTACCTTAATATTCTAGGCTAATAATAGTATAAGGTCCCTATGCTTAAATACTAGTAGTAGTGTGTGTTATTTATTATAGTATTTTGCTTAGAATTCACTAGCCCTTTACTATATCTTTTAAAGTTATTTACGTACTTCCTATAGCTTTATTACTTAGGCCTTTACCTCTAGCACCTCTCCCCTAGTAGTCTTATCCCTAAGACTAAGGTAAAATTTAGGATAATACCCTATAAGTGTGTAGTAGGGAGCAAGGCCTATTAATTAGTTAACTATATTATTATAAGCAAATTATGCCTATAGCAGTAGCTTTAGCTATACTAGTTAGTTCTCTCTAATAAAGTAATAAAGGTAATGTTTAAGGACCTAGTTTATCCGTTCTATTTAACTATTAGTTTGCAGGTAAAAAGCTATAGAAAGCCTTTGTTTTATCTTAGAGTAGAAACATAGCTTAGACTAGAATTTACTTATAAATACTAATCCTCTGTCTAATATAATGCCCTCTAGTATGCTAAATTTTAATTTAATCTCTATATAGAAGGTTTTTGCTAGCTTAGTAGTATTAATTATAGTAGTAACAGAAAGGAATATAGAATACTTAGTAAATTAGTTTATAATTACTAGGATTAAGTTAGTTTCTTGCTTATAATAAAATACCTATAGTAATCCTATAATAAAGTCTATTAACACTTTAACCTATAGTTGCCTTAGTATTAAAAGTAATTTAAGCTTCCTATATAGCTTATACTATCTTACTATAACACGCTAATATTTAGCATAACTAGACATATAGTCTGCTACTGCCTCTTATAGGCTAGGCTAGTAGAAATTATATTATAGTAATTTAATTATTTAGTTAATACTAAAGTAACTAGCTAAGGGATTATTATAGTATAGCCACAGAAGCTTTACTTATAAGATAGGGTCCTAAGGTACTACTACCTAGTTATTATATATTAGGAGGCTATATATATTATATCTTTATATCCTAGTGTTTCCCCTCCCTTTTACTGCCTCTTAGGCCTAGCTACTTATCTAGAGGTTCTAGTTATAGTCCTAAGCTATTTTTAGTAGCTAAGCTAGTAACCTATTTATAGTATAATTATATAAATCTAGTAACGCAATAGCTACCTAGATTTTGTGTAATTTAACGCTAAAAATATATCCTACTTTAGCTACAAATTTATTAGCCACTAGCTTATACTTTACTAGTGTCTTAGTAGCTACCTTGCTTATCTAGACCCTAAGATTATAGACTAGAGCATTTTCCTCTCCTAAAGGCATCTTACTACGTTACTACTAATCCCTTATAACTAAAGTATTTTCCTCTCCTAAAGGCGTCTTACTATATCTTCTCTTAAGTATTATAACCCCTTTTACTTCTTTTATAAAATATATCTCTCTAGGCTTATTAGCCTCCTTATTACTTAGGGTAAATAAAAACTTCTTTTATAAGTTAGGTAGTAGCCCTAAATTTATTAGCGTTTTACTATTATAATCTAGCTGTCTTAATAGTATATTAGTAGGGTTACTTTTGCCTAGTTTATATTTAATAATAAAGTTAAAAGGTAATAGAAATATACACTATTATACTTGCCTACTATTTAGCTTTAGTAGCCTTATAAAAGTCTAAAGGTTATAGTAGTTTAATAAGACTTTAACTAGATTCTTTACCCCTTTAATATAGTATTACTAGTGTTTAAATAACTTAACTATTATAAAAAGCTCTTAGTTAGTAGTATTATAATTTCTTTTTATATTTATAAACTTTCTTAACTAGAATACTATAGGGTAGTATTGCCTATTATTATCTAGCTATAAGATAATACTAGCTATTATAAAGACTAAAGCATTTGTTTTAATCTAGACCTGCTTATTAAGGTTATAGTAATAAAGGAAAGGGGCCTCCTAAAAGGTAGCTTTTAGCTGTGTAAACGCTGTCTTTTTAGCTAGTCTAAATTAGAAGGTACCCTTTTATATGCTATTTTAGCTACCCTTTATAAGTGCGTTTAAAGGTGCTATAATACTAGAGTATTAGTATATAAAGCATTAGTAAAAATTACAGAATTTAAGGAATACTTATACGTCTTAGAAGCTCTTTAGCTCTTGCTAATCTTATATAGTCTTAACCCTTTTAAGGTCTATTAAAATACTAGTAGTTAATAGGATAAATCCTAGGAATTCTACTAAGTTTTAGTAAAAGGTATACTTAGAAGGTTTTGTATATAGCTCTGCCTCTCTTATATATTTAAGGACTTATTTAATATGTTTTATATATGCTTCTTAGGTTTTAAAGAAAATAAGGATATTATCTAAATATACTATATAAATAGTATTTATTAGTCTATAAAGAGCTTAGTAAATATAATTTTAAAATATAGCTAAGGCATTAGTAAGGCTAAATAGTATAATAAGGTATTTAAAGTGTTTATAGCGGGTTTAGAAAGTAGTCTTTTACTTATAGCTAGCTTTTATTTAAATCTAGTAGTAGGTGTCTTTAATATTAATTTTAGAAAAGTATTTTACACCCTAGTAGTAGTTAAGAATCTCTAAAATAAGGGGTAAAGCGTAGTAATTTTTAAGCGTAATTTTATTAATTCCCTAGTAATTTATATAAAGTTAGAGTGTTTTATCTTTCTTTAGGATAAAAAGAATTAGCATGCTTATAGGGCTTTTTAAGGGTCTTATATGCCCTTTTACTAGGTTATCTTAGATATAGTCCTAGAGCTCCTTAAGTTTTGCTTATAAAAAAGGGTATATAGGGCTATATAAAGGCATAGTGTCTAGGAGGAGGTTAATAGTATAGTTTATTTCCTTTTAAGACAGTAGTAGTCTAGCCTTATTAAAGGTAAATATATCCTAAAACTCCTAGAGTTTATTTAGGATAGTGTTAGTACTACTAAAGGTATTAGTAACTTCTTTATCTCTAAGGGAAATAAAGCTATTAAGGGATTTTATAGCAAATACTACTGCTTTTTATTGTGATTTCTTAGCGAAATAGTAAGGGGTTAAAATCTTTAACTTATCTTAACTAAGCTTAAACTATTACTCTTAACTATATAAAAATAAGTATACTTATTCCTTTATAAGGGTATGTATTCTAATTAATATAGGACTTTCCTTAGGTTTTAAGTCCTTATTAATAGTAATATAGTTAATAGTAAGGTCTCTCTCTTAACTCCTTAAGTCTTTTAGGGTAAGTAGTATATAATATACCCTATATTAAGGTATTATAAGATTCCTTATAGCCTTAAGGAGAGGGGCTATTACTTAGGCTTTTTTTAGTTAGTGTTATTATATAAACTTAATGCTTATAATATTAATATTAGAGTAACTATCTAGGTTTGCGAATGTTTTAGTAGTGTTTTGCCCCTTTATAAATACTAGAACATAAAATTTATATCCTATAGGTAGTTAGGTATTAGTAGCAGAGGTTAGGGTATTTACCTTTGCTACTAGTAGTTTTCCTAGTCTTTTGCTAGCTTATTATAGTAGTAAGTAATATAACTATTATTACTATAATTATAGTAGCGGCGGTTATTTAGTTAATCTAGCTTATTATAAACCTTATCCTTATTAGGCTTTATAGCAAGGCTTTTGTTAAAGGCTTGCTATTATAAGTATTTTAATTAGTAGTTTTATTATTATCCCTTTCGCTAGTTATAATCCTAGGAATTAGTAGCTTTTTGCTTATTCTTAAAAAATAGTATTACCTCCTAGAATTATTATATAATTATTATAACTTCCTTACGCGTCTTGCTAGTAATAGAGGTGTGTAGATTTATATAGTTTTATAGTTTAGGCTATAGTTTTATAAAAAAGGTAAGAGCTTAGGACTTTTTACTTGCTCTTTTAAGGTAATTCTCTAGGGAATTAAGGTAAATACTAAAGTTTATAAGGCTTTACTAGTCTTATTAGTATGCTTTCTTAAGCTATAAGGTAATTTAGGTGTTATAATTTATAGAATCTTAGAGTAGTATAAGAGTCTACTCCTAGAAGCTGCCCTAGTTATTAGTAAAGTAGTCCTGCTTCTTTAAAGTCTTTTTACTAATAAATTAGTCTTATCTTACTTTATAGACTTAGTTTATATTACTAAGGGCAAAAAGGATTTTCTAGTAATTATATTAATACTTATGTTTTGCTTTATTAAAGGCATGGTTTAGGTTATTAATTTAGATTTTATATTTCTATAGGTTAGTAAGGTAAGTAAGCTTTATAATATTCCTAACTTTAACTTCTCCTCTTTTACTATTAAAGAAATTATTATAATATTACTAGCGTTTAGGCAGGTTTTTATATATATTAAGTTACTAAAGTAATTCCTTTTTCTATTCCTAGAGTTATTTAAGGATCTTAAGCTAGGTAATTTGCTTATAAATAGCCTACTTAGTAGTCTTAAAGTCTTAGCCTGCAGATAACTCTATTAAAGTAAGGCTAGAGCTATTATATAATACTAAAGGTAGTGTTTTAAAAGGTACTAAATATATATTATCCCCTAATTTAGTTATAGATCTTATTATAAGTGCTATTTTTACTACTAGGTAGCTAGGGTTAAAGCTTAAGAATTATAAGAGATATTATAGCTAGGTAGTAGTAAAAAGGTATATATTATATTATAAAAGGACTTAAGCTTACTAAGTAAGAATAGTGCGCGCACATGTTGCTAAATATGCTAGCTACATGCGCAAGCCCTAGGCATTAGCTAGGGATTCTCCGTGACGTCGCCGGGCAATCCGGCGTGGCCTGTCTTGTAGGGCCGCACCTCACAACTATAGTTAATTTAATAAGCTTAATACTTATGCCTACTTTAAGGAGGAGCATGCTGCTACTATAATTATAAATAATAAGATAAGACACTTAATTATAGCAGGGTACGCAAATAATATAAAATTTAGCCGGATTATTAACTTTATTTAGTTATACTAAGAATATTAGCAGAAGGCTAATAGAAATTAGCCTAAAATCCCCCTTTATAGGTAGGATCTTAAGGATAATAAACTACTCTATTTTTACTTACTAGGAGGCACCCGCTAACTCTACATCCTGCAGAGCTATATGAAAATAATACTCTAATTAATATATAATAAACACTACTATTTTAGCATAGAAAGGATAGCAAAGAAACTATCCGTAGTCTGTTTCCTACGAATAAGTAGCTAGATCCGGGCCTATATTACATATTATAATATATACTACAAGAACATAGTCCTCTGCTTTAAAGCCCTAGGGGAATTGCGATTATTACAGACAAAGCTAGTCCCTTTTTATACTATTTCCCTGGATTTTATCACAGATATGCTAGAGGTTAGCTCTACTAATATAATATAGTAGGTTAATAGATTTAACGCTTATAACACCCTTTGCCTAGTTAATTGCCTCTTTAGCAAGAAGATAATCCTTATCCCTAGAAATAAGGCGTACTTTGCTAATAACTAGGCAGGACTTCTTCTTAAAGCGCTATATATAGCTAACTAGGGACTGCCTAGAGAAATTATTAGTAACTATAATCTAAAGTTTATATTAGAGATCTAGACTATGCTTTTTTATAAGCTTAGAGTTAAATTCCTTATGTCTACTATATATTACCCTTAGATAGATAGAGTAGCTAAATAGAAGAACTAGATAGTTATTATTACTATGTAATACTATATAGCTATAAACCTAGACATCCTATAGATTTTAGTAATACCTACGTTATAATATTATCTTAATAATACTATAGCTACCTTTATTAACTACTTACTAAATAAGCTAGTACTTAGCTATAAGCTGCTTACTATTATAAACCTCCTTACTAATCTAGATAAAGTTATTACTAACCTAGAGGATACTAATATTACTATCTTTTGCAGGCTATATTAGAGAGAGGCTAAGCTTACTATTATTATAGCTATAGCCCTTATAAAGATTAAATATAACTCCTAATACAAACTAGTAGATATTAATATAGGGGATATAGTATACCTTAGACTTTACTTTAGCTATAAACTCTTAGGGAAGCTAAAGAAAAAGTAGTCTCCTTAGCAAGCTAAACTATATAAGGTTCTTAAAAAGGTGTCTTCTCTCTTATACTAATTAAAATTCCTGCCTAGTTTAAGGGTTTACCTTATAGTCTTAGCTACTTATCTCTAGAAGCTATATTAAGGGGTAGACCCCTTTAAAAGGGATAAACCCCTGCCTCCTCTAGTTAATCTTACTAAATCTAGCAAGGCAAACTATTAGGAGATTAAGAGGATTATAAGTTATTACATTCGCTTCTTCCACGTAAGAAACTAGTAGCCTTGTGTTAATTTCCTAGTTTATTAGAAAGGATATACTACAAAGGATAATTAGTGGATTCTAGAGTCTAAAATGCGCGTTAATGCTAATAAAATAGTTAATAAATACCTTATAAAACACGCTATTAATTAGGATAAGAAGCATTGCAAAAGGAATCTTACAAAACCCCCTAACTAATTAACCAAAGCAGCAAGCTAGTTATGCCTTATACTATAAAGGTATATATAGGAAGCTCTTACTAGTAGAAAATCGCGATATTTATGCTATTTCCTACACCCCTATAATAACTTACTTTCTATTTACTTTTCTTCCTAACTAGCTAGGGCAAATATTATAACCTTCCCCCCCTAGCCCTTTATTTTTTCCTTTTCCTTTAAACCCTTTATTACACGCCTTTATTAATAGCTTTATTTTTCCCTTTAATAAGAGTATAATTTATATTTACTAAACCCCCTATAATAGCTAATCCCTTGTTTACTAACGCTCCTAGGCTAGCCCCTTCTAATAGCTAGACTACTATCCCTAAGCCCTTTATAAGGGGCTCTTTTAAACCACTTAATATAATTAATCCTATAGTGCTTACTACCTATTTGCTAGCCCTTGCTTCGTAAGCTACCTTAAAGGCTATTAATAAGGGCGCGTAGGAAGCTAGTAGCGGACCTATTTATATCTTAGACTCTAAGGCTAATACTAATAATAAGGGATAACCTATATTTAGTAAGGAGTTCCGTGGCTTTAAGAATAAGGAAGGTTCTAGCATTAACTATAAGGATCTTACCTTAGAGGGCGTAACTATAAAAGACCCCCTATCCCTAGACTAAGCTAATAAGTAGCAGGATAATACTACTAATACCTAGGATAGGCCTAGTAATTATAAACCCCTGCCTAAGCGTAGGAAGATATAGAATATATAATATATTATACTATAGGACATTCCTAAGTATATTTAGGGGTTTAACTTATGTTTTTATTTCTACTACTTTAGCTATGCAAATAGTAGCCTATAGCAGCTAGATAATAATAATAACTTAGATTTTCCTAAGGATAATAAATTTACTAGGAATTATGCTATCTAGTAGTATACTAATAATAAGTGCTAAGGGCGAAAGCTATAGACCTTTATTAACACCCTTTTTATATATAGAGTAGAATTTAGTAAGGCTAGCGCTAAAATCGCGGAGGATAGCTTTAGTATTAATAAGAATAACTCCTTATACTAGCTATACCTTAAGGTTATTGCTATATATATTAAAATCTATGCTATAGTTAACTCCTTTATAGACTAGCTAAAGGCCTGTAAAAGTTAGTTAGAGGTGCTAGTAATTTACATAGCTAGGGATAGCCTAAAGACTGCTATTTATATTTATTTAGAGGGCAGTTCCTGCTAGGGGAAGGAATAGATAATATAGCTACTAGCATAGGAGGTTATTATTACTAAATAACTCTACTCCTTATTTAGTGCCCTTAATAGCACCCTTAGTAGCTACCTTGCCTTTTTATAATAATTTAACCTAGCTAAAGTCCTAACTACTAATAAGATAAACCCCCTTATAGCTACTACCCTACGCTTTATATGTAGACACTATGCTATTACGTTAGCGCCCTACAAACCCTATACTATAAGACTTAAAGCCCTAGAGAAATATATAAATAACTTACTATTAGCCTTTATAAACTAAAAGGCTTAGCTTAATTAAGTACTTAAAGAAGTCTGCCTTCTTTTTAAAGTCTATAGTATTATAAGTAATAATCCTAAAATAGTTAAGGAGATAATTACTAAGGCTACTACTATAACTAGCAAAAACACAAAGGATATAAATTAGCGCCTTTATTTGCTAGAATCCGCTAAAGCTAGCGTGTCCTTACTATAGACTATAGAATAAAATATTATAACCCTGCGGTTAGAGGTTAATGCCCTTTGCAAAACCGCTATATCCTGTAACTAATATAACTCTATAAATAAAACGCTAAGCACGCCCTAGAAGCTAGCACTTAGTAATAAGTGCTTAGCGGGGTTATTATCCCTAGCTAGCACTAATAATTCTAGCCTAACTAGTATACTAGCTACTAAAAGGCTATAGAGATTTCCTACTAGCAGTGCTAGCGCTAGCTTACTATAATAGTTTTATTTTTAATACTAATAACTACCTTACCCTTAAGGGATTTTATAGCCTATATACTACTATTTACTTCTTGCTTTTGCCTTTCTCTTTCCTTCTCTTTCCTTTTCTTTCCTTTTTATTTTACTAGGAGCTTAGCTTAATTTTGCTATATAATTACTAAATTACTTAACTAAAGAATATTACTTTACTATCCTAGATAGTTACTTTTCTTTTATAAGAATTAAACTTAAATATCCCTAGTAGAAATCCCCTTTTAGAAGGTATAAAACCCTATATAAATATAATAACTAAGTGTAAGCTATAAAGTCACACCCCTTATAACCTTAGATTTATTATAAGGCTATAGAATAATATATTACAAACGCAGGAGCCTAGGAACTTACTTTCTTTTTACCTTAATAAAACACTAACTACGCTGCCTTTTACTAGCTATATAACCTAAACCTCTTTAATTCTTTACTATTAATAAACCTAATATAAAGTCTATTACCTTCCTTTATAAACCTTCCCTTAAGTATTTTATAAGTTATAACACCCTTACTACTAGCCCTTATGCGTTATATAATAATTAGATATAGCGCTATTTACACTAGAGGAGAGCTAGGCTGCTTATTAAATAACCTCCCTACCTTACACAAGGATACCTATACTACTCTTTATAAGCATAGTAACCTAATTAAAGTTATAGAAAGAGAAGGTTTACTTATAATATCTAGTAACTAGCAAAGCAGTAATAACCTACTAATAGTATTTAAATTATATTACTTAACTAATATTCTCTACCTTATTAAGGGTAACTATTACTAACTCTTTCTCTTATAGTAGCTTAAGCAAATCTATAAGAATCTTAAGGAGTGTTTCTACTATAATAACTTAGGAATAAACTAATAGTACTATACTAACAAACTTATTTATAAATTTAGCTAATATACTACAGAGCTTAGTATAGAAGAGCTTATCTAGCTACTAAAAGGAATTTATTATAATATAGACTTACTCTTTACTACTTAGAATATTTAGGCATACACTAAAATCGCCCTTAATAACGCAAACTCTATAATTAATTACTATCTACTAGGCTAGGCAGTCTTATAGGTAAAGCACTAGATCTTTAAATTCTTTATACTAAGACTTTATAATATAACCTATAGATTCTAATGCCTAATTTATAGCTATAGTATTACTAGTATATTCTTTGTCTTTCTTTGCTATTACTTAATATATATTATTAGATAGTAAGAGAATTATAACAAAACTTATAATAAGATTTATAATAAAATTACTAACCTTACTAACCTTCTAAATACTCTTACTACTACTTTTAGCAGTCCTATATTTTACCCCTCTAAATAGGTCTTACTATACTATGCGGCTACCTATAGCATGCTACCTATGTTTTATAATATTATTAAGTCTAGTTATAATAACCCTAACCTTAGAGGACTCTAGAAGTTAGCCTAAAACTATATAGTAAACCTAAACATTCACACTTTACACGCCCTACGCACCTACCTATATTAGGTTATTCTTTACTATATTCTATAGGTCCTATCTATATAAATTTAACTATCCCTTAATGTTTTTTATATTATAAACAAGGGAGAGGAAGATAGTAAAGATAGTAAAGACAATAGTAAAGATAATAATAATAATAAAAGTGTTTTTATAGAAAGTAATAATAATAAAAGTAACAAGAGCATGGATGCTAGCATAGCTAATAATTAAGAAGGACTTGCTAGTTTAGGCGCGAAAGACTACGTTTTGTTTTCTAAATTATAATTATTTTATTTAACATTTCCTTATTATTTTCTTTCTCTCCTTTTAGCTTAGAATAAGCTGTTTTCTTCTATGCCCTTAGGACTTATTATAGTCTAGAAGAGACCTTTATAAATATATAAGTACCCTTACTATAAAGGAGGGATTTAGCTAGACTTAGGTAGAAATTATTAATTATACACTTACACACACTACGTACACTTTAGCACTTATTATAACTAAGGTGTAAGGTGTAACACCCTTTATAACCTTTATAACAAAGTCCTACCCGACTAGTGGACTTCCCCCTTATGCGTGAGGGAACTAACACGTAACACTATGCCTTTTAGCTAACCTAGTTGCTAGTATTTCTTAATACAAATTAGCTAGTCTGTGTAGTTAGTAATAGGCATAAATTTTAACTATTTATCTTTAAGGAGACTATTATAAATATAGTAGTTTCTTAAGTAAAAGTAGTAGATACTTATCCCCTAATCTTTAAGGTCCTTCTAGTAGACTTGCAGAAGCTACGTGCGGCCTAGCGTAATAGTAATGCTATGTGTAGATATTACCTTTCTTATTAGAACTTTATAGGCAGGATAAAAGATCCTTACTTATATAGTTATATTATAAACAGAGCGGAAAACTACCTTTAGATTTACGAAATTAATCTTAACGCTATAGTTATGCATAAATGTCAGGACCAGAAAGCCACGAGGTTGCCTCAGGCCAACAGGATCCATTTGCACGAGCAAGCCTCTGTCAGGTTCGCGTCATATGATGAGGTTATTCGCCGTGTATGAGCGCTAGACTTGTGGCGAGGTATGACCGCTAGACTTGTGGCAAGGACTAGAGGCATGTAACACTTGTAATTATATAGGCACAGACCTCTAACTAGATTGGATAGAAGGGGGCAAGAATCAAGACCGTTACCTATTGCTACATACCTTCGAATAAGCCGTGACTTCCTTAATCTCTTACTCTGATATCCCTGACCTATTCATAACAATAAACTTTATGCTAATTAGTAGTTTTAGGGCAAGCTTCTTTATTATATTAGCCTTTATAGTAAAGTAGCTAGAAACTACCTTACCTTTAGCTTTGCCTTTAATATAAAAATTAAAAGTTATAGTCTTAGTAATAAAAAACAAGGATTTTATACTATTTATTAGTTTAGGTGTTTATTTCTCCTATTTTATATTGCGGCTGTGTTACTAAAGCTATTCCTTGTCTATAAGCATAGATAAAGTGCTAGTATTTATATATACCTTATAGTCTTTCCCTTAGTTATTAAAGCAAAGGGGAATCTTAAGGTATATAGTACTCTTCTTTTTACTAGTAACTTCTAGCTAATAAGGGCAGGAGACTGCCTTAATTACCTAGCTATTTATAAGCCCTAAGAAGGTCTTAGCCTTTAGCTTTATAGGTAAGGTAAGGATATTTATATAGAAGGTGTCTATAAAGCATAAGTCCTTTTTATTATTATTACTACTATTAACTCCTTATTTAATAATATAAAACCTAGATACTTTAAGGTAAGCCTCTTAGGCTTTAATATTAGAGTAGTTATAAACTTTAATATAATTTATAGGATCTCCCTCTCCCCCTTTTAGGGCCTATATCCTAAATATCCTAGGGTAGCGTTTCTATTAGTTATAAGGGTAAGGAGGTAGAGATATATATTAGTAGGATTCCCTATATACTTTAGTTAATTTTACTAGTTTACTATTTGTCCTAGTAGCAGGCTTATCTTTACTATTAATATCCTTAAACTACTATAGCTTATATTTATTACCTTTATATAAGGGGTCTTTTCTAAAGGGCAGAAAATAGCCTTAATAGTAAGTATTATTATACCTGCCTCCTAGGTAGTAGTATTACTCTTAGCTAAGGGAGAAATAATATTACTCTTAGCTAGGCAAAAAATAATAATATTTAGGTTGCCCCTATCTCTAGGGGCTGTGACTATTCTCTTAGTAGTTATAGTAGCTAGGAGGTTAATTCTAATAAGCATTAATACTAGGTTTTGTAAAGTCCTCCCTATTAAAGTCTAGGTTAGTTATGTAATATATAGAATTTATAGTCTTGCCCTTATTAGTGTGTTAGTAAGCCTTACCTTTAAGAAGGAAATCCCTTAAGTCTTATTACTTACTATTAATAAGTTTAATATAAGTATTCCTATAGTTAGTTTTTACTAGAGTTAGGCAGAGTTACTAGAGTTTAGCATAGAGCTTATAGCATAAGTATATTAGTAACTAAAGGTTACTAGATTCTTTATTTGCTTTAGAATAGCAGAAGACTTTTGCGGTAAAGTCTTATAATAAGGCGTTAGATAAGATGTCTTCCTAGGTGAATTTAGCTTAATTAAGCTATATAATAGCATCCTAGATCTTAATACTAAATTCTGCCTTAAGTATAGTAAAGATATTATTAAGACTACTAAAGATAGTAGCCTTCTTCTTATTATTAAGGTGTTACTAGTACTAAATTAGCGCGGTACTACGGAAAAGATACTAGATTTAGTTTTAGATCTATTCCTAATAGTTAGGTCTAGTATAACTATAGTAGTCTTTAATAGCTTAGATTTAGAGGTTTATATTACTAAAGATAGTAGCCTTGCCTTTATATATAATAGCCTTGCTATTAATCTTAGTAGGGTTTGTTTTTAGTTATAGGTATTTAATATTACTAAGTTTCTATAAAGGGTCTAATAGCTAGTTAGAGGCTATGCTAGAGTGGGTCTTAGTAGACTAGCTACGGGGTTAGTTATCTATTCTATAGGGTACTATAAGCAAGTATATATAACTTACACTATAAGCAAGGTGTTATGCAAGTAGCGTAATAATATTATCCTTATGTAATTTTACTTTGTGAAATTTAAATTATATATAAGTCCCTTAGTTATAAGAGGAATCTACTCTTTATAGGCCTATATTATTTAATTTTCTAGTGTTTACCCTAGTATTAGATATAGCAAAGGATATAGTAAGTTATCTAGCATTAGACGTAGAGCCCTACCTATTTAAAGCAATAGGTAGCTAGGCTAATTTTGCTAGGAGTTATAGTTATTTAGCTAGAGTTTGCTTTATAAGGAAAGTAGTGGTTATTATTTTAATAGTTTAGTTAAGGGCTTCTGCCTACTAGTAGTAGAATTCCTTAAGGCTTGCTTAGTAGTACTACTATATATAAAGTATTAGTTACTAAATATATTTAATATTACTAAGCTAACGCTGCTTTCCTTAGGCATTAGTACTTATAGCTAGGAAAGTTAGCTTAGGAGGGTGTTCCTTATGCTAAGGGGGTAATTGCCTCTTATTTTAGTTAAATTCTGCTAAGCTTACTAGAATAATAAATATAACTATTAGATTTTTAGTAATTTAGTGTAAGGCTAGGAGTCCTAGGGGTGTTCTTATATTAGAATTAGCGCTATAGTAAGGGCCTTCCTATAAGGAGAGGGTGTTATCCTTAGTTATTAGTGTATTAAGATTTAGGGTCTCTAGCTATCCCTCTATCTAGTTATCTAAGTTATTCCCTATAGGTTTATTATCTTTAAGTATTCTAAAGGTTCTTATTCTAAAGCTATCTTTAGTAAGTACTAGGCTAGGTCTAGCTAGTAAGATAGTAAGCTTTAGTAGAGAGATTATTACTAGATTTAAAGTTATGTCTAAGAAATTAAGCAGACTATTAGATTTAGCGGTTTTAATAGTCTTTTTTATAATCCTCTACTTTAAAGCAACTACTAGTAGGTCTATAGGATTCTAGTAAGCTAGCTATAGTATAATAATAGGTTTAGGTTATAGCTAAAGTTACTTATTAAGATAATAGTATCTCGCAAGAGCTTTAAGGGTTTTAGCGTCCTTTTTTAATATAAGAGGTTAGTTCCTAGCGCGGACTTTAGGGTATTCTTAGTAGAAAGCCTAGAGTTAGTATACTTATTATATTTATTTTTCTAATATAAAGCTTTTAATATAAAGAAAAGGACTAATATGCTAATCTTGTAGGTTTCCTTTAGTTATTAACATAGAAATTATAGTTTCTTACAGAGCGCCTAGGGCAGACAAAAGAAATAGTAATTACTACTACTTATTATATATTAGTTCCCTCACGTATAAGGGGGAAGTCTACTAGTTAGGTAGGACTTTATTATAAAGGTTATAAAGGGTATTATACCTTACACCTTAGTTACAATAAGTGCTAAAGTATACATAGTGTGTGTAAGTGTATAATTAATAATTTCTACCTAAGTCTAGCTAAATCCCTCCTTTATAGTGAGGGTACCCACGTATTTGTGGAGGTCCCTTCTGGACCGTAACAATAGGCGTCTATGTGGAGCTATATAAAATTACCTATATTATACTATAGGGTAATAATATATGCTTATGTGATGGTATTGGGCTTTGCCTAATGTGGGGCCGATGCGGGTGCGCATTAGTGGTTATGCGCACCTCGCCTCGCGCGTAGGGCTTACGCATAATAATAGGGGGGTATTTATAGCGAGGGTATAAAGGGGGCATAATAGGGTCTTTATATTACCTTTCCTTCCTTTCTCTTTATATTTTTTAATAGTATTCTAATACCTATTAGTAGTAGTAATAAGGCTAGTCTATAATATTTAAAAGATATCCTCTAGCCTTACGTTTCTTTTAGCTACTAAAATAAGTTAATATGCCTTTAAATACAAACGCAAACGCATAGGCTAATAGACCTGCTTCTCTTATAGTAGAAGATATAATAGTAATTCTTAACTATATTAATACAACCCTAACTACGTAAGGTAATACCCTTATAGCTATATAACAGCGCCTTAATACCACACAGGAGTAGGAAGATGCTACTGTAGCTATAATTTAGGCTATATAGGCCGCTGCTAACTATGTAATTTAATCTGCTACTACTACTACCTTAGCTATATCCCTTCCCTTACCTACTAATATAACCCTTCCTTTTAGGGTAGCTAACCTCCCTTCCCCTCCTGCTATGCTCCTAGTTTATTATAAGCTAATTCTAACTAGCTCTCCCTATAATAGTAAATAATCTACCTTTAATACCTAGCGCTTCTTTATAGTATATAAGCTATAGGCAAATTATAACTTTATTAGTTCTGCTATAAACTAGTAGATATTTATTTACTAGAACCTCTTATTTTTTATTTAGGCTAAGGTTACCTTATTCTTTAAGAAGGGGGATTTTATTTACTATAACTTAGCTACCTTTCTAGACTATCTCTCTAAGCTTTACTCTAACCCTTATTACTATAAAATAGCCCTTACTAAACTTAACTAAATAAAGTAAGCTAGTAATAAATCCTTCTTTACCTTCTTTATTTACTTTAAGTAAAAACTCTCCCTTACTAGTAGTATAAGCTAGGATAATAAGGTTTATCTTACTAAGCTATGCTATGCGCTTAATAAGTAAATATATAGTATATATATTAGCTATAGTATCTCCTATAATAGCTATAACACTACTATAAAGTAATACTATACTATTGCCTTAGACCTTAAGACCTCTACGCTTAAGAATTACTTCTACACTAAGTATCTAATAAATCCTCTAGCCTAGCATTACTATACTACTAACTATAAGAGGGATATAGTTATATTTAAGGTAAATGCTATAGGGACCTAGGGTAAGGGTAGGAAAAAGAAGAAGCTAAAGGCTAAGAATATAGCCTTACCTTTTACTTAGGCATAAGCTAAGTAAGTAACTAACTAGGATATAGCATATTACTAGGAGTCTAGTGCTTGCTTATGCTATAAAGAGATAGGTTATATAGCTTATAACTACTCCCTCCTTCCTCCTTTTTAGCCTAAGGTTTATATTTAGTAAGCTATTACTAAGGCTAATAACTATAAGTATAAGGAGGAGGAGAAGGATAGAATAGGAAAAGACTAGCCCTTATAGTAAGTCTTACGCAGGGGCTTCTAGGCTTTATTATATAGCAAACTTTAGGTTAAAAGGAGGTAGAGTTAATAAAGTATAATAAAATTTATAAATATATAGATTACCTAGTGTTCTTTATTCCTATTCTCTTTAACTTATCCTCTTTTATAAACACCTTAATTAACTATAGCTATAAGTACTATAATACTATTAGCAAGTCTACTGCTTAATAGCTAGGCCTTAAGCTTATTTAGCTACCTTTAAGGCGCTAGGTAAGGACTGCTATTAAGGTTTAATAATAGGAATAATAAGTACTTAAGAGGGAGTCTAGTATTACTTACCTTGCCTACGCTATAATTAATATTAATAGCTAGTAGTTATTTATCTGCCTTTATATAGTCCTAGGCCTTGCCTAGGACGTAATCTTTAGCCTACTATAAATAGAATACTATAACATTACCCTTTATGCCTCTTAGTAGGAGTTAATAGTAGGCATAGTAAAAAGCCTTATAATATAGGAGTCCTTAAGTTATGCCTAGGGCAAGGCTATATAGGGTATAATAAGGTCTGCCTTTATAGCTATAGCTAAGCAAGCTTACTGCCTTTAGGATATAATTATTTAGTTTATAGGCACTAGCTTACGTAAGTTAATGTCTATCCTTTAGGTTACTACGCCTAAGTTATAGCCTAAGGACCCTTATATAGCCCTACTAGCTAAGCTTTATAACTTTGCTAATCTCTTTAATAAGTCTAAGGCAGACGCTCTCCTACCCTATTATAGCACCTTAGACTACTATATTTATTTTTATAAGTCTTCTAATAGGTCCCTCCCCTCTCTCCCTTAGGGCTTATTATACTTTATACCTTAGGACTAGTTACTTAAACTCTAGCAGTAGCTTATAGAGCTCTTAGATAAGGGATAGATCTAAGCTAGCTTTTCTTTAGTAGCTGCTTTAATCCTTTTAGTTAAGAAGGCTAGTAGGGGCTAGTGGTTTTATGTAAATTACTATGCTTTTAATAAGATTATAGAGCAGGACTACTACTTATTACCTCTTATTAAGGAAACCCTTTGCTCTCTAGCTTATATATAATAGTTTACTAAGGTAAATATTTAGGCGGCTTTCTATAAGCTATAGGTTACTAAGGGGGATAAGGCTCTTATAGTATTCTAGACGTGGTTTAGGCTGTTTAAGTAGCTTATCTGCCCCTTTAGCCTAGTAGGTGCGCCTGCTACTTTCTAGTGTTATATTAATAACGCCCTTAGTAATGCCCTTAGTAACTTTATTATAGTATACTTAGATAATATCTTAGTTTATTCTAGTAGCTTAAGGCGCGACTATTTATAGAAGGTTTGCGCGGTTTTTAGCTGCCTATAGGTAGTAGGCCTCTACCTTAACCTTAATAAGTTTGTCTTTGCTACCTAATAGGTCTACTACCTTAGGTATATTATTATAGCAGGTAAGAGCATGCGCCCTAACCCTACTAAGGTCTAGGCTATTTAGAACTAGGCGGCCCTAATAAAGCTATAAGGTATATATAGCTTCCTTAGTTTTATAAATTTTTACTATAACTTTATTCTAAATTTCTCCTAAGTTACTAACCCCCTTTATAATCTTATAAAAAAGGGCATTCTCTTTATCTAGGGGTAGCAGGAGGCCTATGCTTTTAATAAGCTTAAGCGCCTCTTTATCTTAGACCTAATCCTAGCTTAATAGGACCCTAACTAGGATATAATAGTTAAGGCAGACTGCTCTAGTGTTACCCTTAGTAGTTACCTTCTCTAGCTCTAAATAAATAGTATTTAGTACCTTATTACCTATTACTTAGCTTAGCTAACCCCCCCTTAGTAAAACTATACTATTTATAATAAGAAGCTCCTAGCTATTATTTCCTGCCTTAAGGCATAGTTAGCTAAGCTTTAGGGTATCTCTAAGCCCTTTACTATTTACACTAACTATAAGAGCCTTAAGTACTTTATAACCCCTAAAATTATAACTAAGCATTAGGCTTACTAAGCTAAGACACTCTTATAATATTATTACTACCTATAGTACTAACTTATATAGTACTAGTAGTATGCTAATATACTCTCCTAATAGGGCTAGGATAAGGTAAGGCTAACCCTATAATATAGCTACCTTCTTTAACCTTTATTTATTTAGGCTATCTCTATAAGTAACCCTAACCCCTTTAGTACTAATATTACGCTACCCTTTAGTAACTAAGTCTTTTTCTCTTCCTACCTTTAGGCACTTTAGAATATAGTAGTTGCTTATAATATAGTATACTACTACTACCTTGCTACTATCCATAGGAATATATAGTAATTCCCTATAGAGGCTAAAATAAGGGAGTAGATTGTAAACTATAGTGTTAGCGCTTATAGGGTGCTTTAGTTTTATAGCTAAACATAGGTGCCTTAATAAGAGCTATTAATAACTACCCTTATTTAGGAGTGCTATAAGTTACTAGTAGCAGGCTATCTAGGTTATAACACTACCTTCTAGACCCTTTAGTAATAGTTCTACTAAGCAAGTATATCCTAAGACATTGCCTACTATATCTAGAATTATTACTACTATAGTAGCTACAAAAGCTACTAGTAGCAGTAGGGCCTCCTAAAACCCCTCCCTATTCCTAATTACTTCTAGTCCTAGATCTTAGTTAACTTTATAATAAGCCTGCCTGCGCGCGGGCTATTTAATCCCTCTTTCCTTATAGTAATTATAAACTACCTTTCTAAGTTTGTCTAGCTTAAGGCTATAACTAGTATCTTTACTAAGGCATGTGCAAAGAGGTTTAAGATATACTAGTAGTAGTTTTATAGGTTCCCTACCTTTATTATTACTAACTATAGCTTAGACTAGCTAAGTAAGTTCTAGACTACCTTATACTTAATTATTAAGACTAAATAGTTACTTTCTACCTCCTACTACCCCTAGACTAATAGGGGCATAAAGTAGGCTAACTAGGAGGTGTAGGCTATCCTATATTTTTATATTTTCTTCTTATAGTTTAATTAGCCTAAGTACCTAGTAGCATACTAGCTTACGCTTAATAATTAGGCTTCCTTTATTACTAGCTTTAGTCTAAACTAGCTGCTTTATAGATATAATATTAATCTAGTCTAGGTTCCTATAGACCTTACTCCTAGCGCTACTATAAGCATAGGATAGGTAGCTTAGTTTGCCTTATAACTTTAGGAGGCTTCTAAGCTAGCCTAGGCAGCTATTACCTTTGCTTAGTAATAATAATAGGATAGTATAGCTACCTCCTATTACCCTATAAAGCGGTTCTAGGTTAGGGACTAGGTATAGCTCTCCCTTTACTATATTAAAACTAACTACCTCTCTAAGAAGCTAGACTAGGTAGTAGCTAAGTACTATATTATAGCTATTCTTATACTACTAATAGTCTGTCTTAATATACCCTAGGGCATTTACCTTATTTTCTATATTAACCTTATTAAGCACGCTACTACTAATCCGCTCCCTAGTTAGCCCTAGTGTAATACACACCTAGGGCTTATATAAGTGTAAAATAATAAGAATAATAAGCTTTATAAGAAATACTAGGTTAAGAAGGTACTAGCAGCCTATAATACATAAGGCTATAGGCACTATTAGGATATTCTTATTAAATAGGTAGGATACTTAACACTAATATAAGAGCTACTTAAGAACCTAGCAAATATATAAGCCTTAGCAAACTATAAGGTAGAATAAGGTAGTGTATAGTATAATAATAGTCCCTAGTAAGTTCTTAAATAAGGTTCTCTTATAAAGCTATATATATTTATTACTTAAGGCCTAACTTACCCTTAATTAGTCTCCTTTCCCCTCTCTCCTACCTACCCTTCTTCCTTCTCTGCCTTAGTAAACCTTATATTAGTTACTAGGTAACTCTAGGGGTAGCTTATTATTATAAGAGTTAGGGGAGGGGGTGTTATATTATATCTAGAATAGCGCTATTAAGATTACCTATATATCCCTCTTATCTCTCTTTTAGTAGTGTTAATAGCTCTCTAGTATATGCCCTTATAGGGTATATTAGGGGTATTAGGGGGTGTTTAGTAATTCCTTTACCTATAGGCTAGGCCTATAGGATTACTATAGTGGCTACACAACGCTTTATAGTATTGCTATCTACTCCTCTATAGCCCTTTATATAGCCCTAAAGGATTATGTAGTATGCTACTAGTAGCTAGCTATAGCCTAGGCATTCTGCTCCCCCTATGTAAATAGTATGCTACTAGTAGCTAGCTATAGCCTAGGCATTCTGCTCCCCCTATGTAAATAGTATGCTTCTAAGCTAGGTAAGGGGTTAGACTAGTAGCTATATAGCGCCCTAGACAAGGGCGCTAGGGGATATAAGGAATAGGTTAGTAGCTATGTTGCTAAGTAGTATAGGCATAGCACTCCTTATAATAGGCGTATTATTAGTAGGTATAGTAGTGGCGGGGGCGTTATAAATAGTCTAGATAGTAACTAGGGTATACTTAGCGTAGTAGTATAGGTTAGTAAATCTATTACCTAGGGTGTGGAATTTAGGTATTAGGATAGCGGCTATCTAAATCTACTAGGTCCCCTTATAATACACCTTTAGTATAATAATAGCGTAGCCCTTAGCTATAGCTTATATTAGGGCGCGTATAATATGCCTAATATAGGGATTAGCTACTAGTATACACGTGTCCTACACGTATTTCTAGCGGCCTTTCTAGTAGCTCTTATATAACTTCCTATAGGGACTATACTTATAGTCTAGTCTGCCTAATTAGATAGTAATAAGAATATACTAGATATAAGGTAGGTTAATAGTTATAGGTATAGCATTACCCTTCTTATTAAAGTCTCCTTCTATAATAAACTTACCTAGGGCCCGCGCCTAGTGCTAGTGTAAGGGCAGGATATTACCTTACGCGCTAAGAGGTAGTTATAAGGGCTAGTATAGTGTGCCTAGGGGAGGCTATAGTAGCTATAGGTATATATAGGTAGCTAGGGCAGGCAGGGGCTGCTTATTAATATTCTAGAAGCTATATAAGGGAAATAGCGCCTAAGTATAGCCTAGGTAGTATAGTAATAGCAGGTACTATAATAGTAACAGGCCTTAGGGTAGCTATAATATAGTAAGTAACTAGGCATAGGATTTAGTAATGTAAAGTAGGCTTAGGAATAATAATAAGTCTGTAAGAAAGCAATAAGTAATAAACTAAAAACTCTTTATAATAAGGGGGATAGAGGAGGATAGTTAGTAGGACTCTAGGGGTAGATAAGATAAGGTTTTTATACCTCTAATAAGCGTCTAATATAGTGTTATCTAGTCTAGGTGTTACGCGCGAATAATAATAACTATAGGTTCTTATAATACTAGCTAGCTATGCTAGCTATTAATAGCTTGCTTCTCGCGCCTAGTATAGGCGCCTTACTCTAACTAGGTACTAATATTAGGCAGGTTACTTAAACATAGTCTAACTACTAGTAACTATTAATAGCCTATGTCTTACTTTTGTGCTAGCTATTTAGTATAGTATATTATGCTTATACTATAGCTATTATGTTTACTATATTACTTATTTGCGCTGCCTAGTAGGGTTTATAGTTTTATTTAGTTTTATATTCCTTTATTTTAGTTTACTACCTATTCCTAGACTATCTCCTTAACTTACTAGTTTAGTGCCTATCCTAGCTAGGCTAGCTTACCTCCCCTAGTAGCGTTTAATATAATAAGGGCGTTTTGTTTTTTAATTTACTTGCCTATAGCTTTTTCTTACTAACCTAATGCTTTTGTATAGGCAGTGTCTGCGTAGCATAGCTACTACCTAGGGCGGAAGGCTATGTAATAGTATTAGGCTTTGCCTAATGTAAGGCTAATATAGGTGTATATTAGTAGTTATGCGCACCTTGCCTTGCGCGTAGGGCTTATGCATAATAATAAGGGGGTATCTATAGCAAGGGTATAAAGGGGGCATAATAGGGTTTTTATGTTACCTTTCCTTCCTTTCTCTTTATGTCTTTTAATAGCATTCCAACGCCTATTAGCAGTAGCAATAGGGCCAGTCCATAACAGCTTATAATATTTATATATAAGGATATAGGTATATACTAACTGTTTTTTGCTCTAATATAATAGAATATAATCCTAAACATGCCTAAATTATCTAGACAAAGCGCTATAGCTACTATAGTAAGATAAGCTATAATAAATAATAATATAGTAGCTACTATAATAAGATAGGCTACTATAAAAGGTAATAAAATTATAGTAAAGCTACTAGTAGAGTATAATAGCAAACTATTTCTAATATACTCTAATATGTTTATAATATCTAATAATATACTAAAATAAACTATATTTTACTTTAAAATAGCAAAGACTTATTTTATAAACTATACTTTATTATTTTTTGTAGAAGATCCTTCTCTAGTTTATAACAAATCTTAATATTTTCTTATATAAGTTAATAAATACTAAATATACTATCTTATAGTATTATAGAAGAAAGTATAGTATAGTGTCCTGTTAGACCTAAAACTTAACTATACTAGGTTATAAACTATAGATATGTTTGCTAAATTCTTATATAAGAATATATATAAGGGTAATAGTAAGTATACCTTTTATAAGAAAGGAAATAGCATGTTTAGGGCTTATATAGTCTAGAATGCCTTATCCTAAGGCTACGCAAACTATTATAATACTAAATAGTCTAGTAAATACTATAAATTAGCTAATATGCCTTATAAGTAAGTGTATAAATATAGTATAAAGCTATTACTAATGTTTATAGCTACAACCCTAAAGAAATACTTAGTTAATAATAGTAAAGGGTTATCTTATTTAGGCAAAAGATAATAAAAGGCAAAACATAATAATATAGGCTATATAAGCCTATTAAAGGTTATTAACTAGGTAGTATATAAAATGTTATCCTATTAGCTTTATAAACTAAGTAATATATACTATAAACTAGGTAAACTAGTGGAGGAGGATAAAGACTAGGCTTAATATAGCATTATAGCTTATATAAGGTATTAGCAGATATTTTGCTCTTAGATTTACTTATTTTGCTTAGTTAGGATTAGTAAATACGCGTAGTTGCCTATATACAAAGAATATAAATAGTTTATTTACATTACTTACCTTATTTATATATATATATATAATTACTTATAACTAGATATACTACTTTGTTAATACTTATAGAAAAGATAAAGAATACTTATAAATATATATAATTAAAAAAAAATTATATATATAGGGCATATATAAAGCTTACCCCTTTTTATATTATGTAAAAAGGAATGTTATGTTTTTTTTTTTTCACACACTAATTACATAAAATACTATAACTAAAACAAGATCTTATACCTTATTATAAGGAGATATAAGCTATATATACTAATAGGTATATAGTTAAGTATATCTTATAAAATAAAACACCCTCTATAATAAAAATATAGGGTTTTTAACCTTAAAAAGGCAAATAATAGCTTAGGGATTAGTGTAATAAGAGAGAAGTATTATTACTAAATAGTTACAAGCTTATATTTGCTAATTATTCTTTAAAGAGTGCTTAATAAATAAAATAATTATATTATGCTTATAAGCAAAGGGATATAAAATTATAATATAAGGTCTTATTTAGTTATAGAAGAACAAAGGACTTTATTAATAGTAAAGTAATAAAATAAGGGAAGCCATAATCTCTTGCGCTTATATATTCTTTAATAACTAACTTTAGGTCTTATTAATTCTAAAAGACTATAGCTAGGGCTATCTCTATACATATATATAATAATAGTATTATATTATTTCCTAAGACGCGCTTTACTTTATATATTAAGAGTTTGCCTCTAATAATATTTCTAAATAATTTAATAATAAATAGTTTAAGTAATAAGACTTTAGTATACTAGGGCCTAACTTTATATAGTTAATTAACGCCTATAATAAGCTAAAACACTAGGGTTTTAAAATATACGCTAGTATTAATATATATTTATAATATATTATATAGTTTTACTATAGTATATCTACTAATTTATATTAAAGCACTGCTTTATAGTATATTAATATGCTTTATTAATAGGGTTATATGCCTTATTACATTTAGTTAAACTATAGTAATAAGATAGTACTACTCTATAGTATATATTACTTTCTTACTAGCACATATACTAAGCTATATAATAATAAATAAGTACTAATTAGCTTTAGTAACTACTAGTCCTTTAGCAAAAGTGTTTATAATACCTAGATTAAGAGCTAGTAGCTTTAGTTAAGTAAAGGGCATGCCCTTTTCTAGTAAGTATATTATTTAATCTAATGTTTATATTTATAAAGCTTTAATACAAAATTCTCTCTAGGAATATTTTTAATAGCTCTTATATAATTACTTTTTTAATTATAAGACTAGGGCTAACTATGTTGTAATACTCTTTATTTACATAGATATTATTTAACAAAAGCTAGTATAGTTTGTATATCTATAGAACTCTTATAAAATCTATTATTAGCCTAATTAACCTTATATAAAAAGCAGTTAGCTAATAGTTTTATATTATAAGCTAAAAGAATTAGGTAGTATAAGCTATGTAAAGGAGATACCTACTAACCGCTTAGACTTGTGCTATACTCTACTGTAAAATAATATTAAGAACCTTAATAAGTACTTACTAGATATAATAATATAAATATATTAGCGTATAATTAAGGAATTAATTAGCGCTCTCCTAACTAATCTAAAAGACCCTAACTACCCTTAGCTTAAAGAGTATATTTTATTATAGTTAAAGCTTATAGAATATAAGCAAGAATAAATATAACCTAAGCTAAGTTTGCTTGTAACTAAGGTAAATAAGTAAAAATAGCTTAAAGTAATATTATAAAAGAATAATATAAATCTTACTAGGATAGGAGAAGAGCTAGAAAAGCTAGCATAGTAATAAAAGAGTGTTTTTTTTTATTATATATTATATTCTTATTCCTTCTTATATAACCCTTTTCTCCTTATATAACCCCTTCCTCCTATTTATAGTAGTGTTTTATATAAGAATATATAAATATATTTGCCTTAGGCTTTATAATAATATTAGTAAATAGCTATGCACTCTCCTATACTTCTATATTATTACTATTTTCCTTTATATAGTTATTACTAGACTTTATACTAGGTGTATTATTTAGGAATATGTTTAGACTTAGCAAGTCCTTATCTAATATAGTAAGATTATTATTAAGACTAGGCATAGAGTAAGATTTAGACTTAATACTAGTATTATCTCTATTTACACTATAGGTTAACCTCTTTTGCTTAACCTATATAATAGATATAAAGCTTAAAGATTAGCATAACTTTCTTTTATTACTTATAGTAAAGTATTTATTTATATTATTATCTTTATTAGATAAGGATAGGGGGTTAGTTAGCTTATTATTAACTATATCCTCCTCTTCCTTAATATAATATATAAAATTAAGGTATAGAGTAAAACCTTTGCTATACATTACCCTTACTAGCTACTATATAAACCTTGCGCGTAAGGCTTCTAGCCTAACTAATGTAATTAATTATAAACTACTATATATATAGCTTGCAATAAGTTCCTAGTTAGGATTATCTATTAGAAGGCAATCTGTAGTAATAGTACTTTATAATATAATATAATAAACTAATCTGTAATAGCTTAGGTATTTAAATTCTAGATATATAAAAGGCAATAATTAATACCTATTAATAGCCTTTAGAAAGGTTAGTAAACAAATAGGAGTGTTAAATTATAGATTATTTTGTGCCTATATCTTTGCGTACTAAAATCTTATAGCAATTATAACTAGTATAAAGCTAACTAGCCTTTACGCTACTAAAGCAGTTAAACTAGCTATATACTATTAATTCCCTTTAGTTACTATATTCTATAGCTTTTAATAATATATAGTATTATTAAATGCTAGGGTAACTAGTGCTACAGCTAGTATATTTCTATATCTAATAGCTAGTAGACTATTAAGTATTAAATTAATTATTTTAGCTATATTATAGGATATAAAATAAAGTAAATAATAAGGGTAGTTTCTTTAGCTTAAATTATTCCGCCATAGGATATTATAGGAGTACCCCCTATTTGTATAGTAATTAGAAGGTATTAAAAAAAGTATAAGAGAATGTAAATAAAGGGGGAGGCTAGTAATAACTTAGTTTTTTCTGCAAAAGGGTTATGTATTTATGTTTGCATAATTACTTTGCCTTATATAATTAAATAACCTAATTTCCCTCTGTTTATAGCCCACTACTAAAATAAATAGCTAATTATAGTCTATTATAGTAGCGTAATTATCTATAAAACTCTTTTATTCTTATTACCTAGTTTATCTGCCTTATGTTTACTATCTATAGCCTAGTCTAGATTCTTATAATACTTATTATATCCCCTCTTTCTAAGTAAAGGGAATTTACTTTTCCCTATAAGTAATAAGTAACTATAGTTTATATAGTATCCTAGTAGGCTTACTATTATAATAGTAAGTAAAACCCTATAATATATAAGCATAATTAGCATATAATCTAGATACTAAAAAATTAAGCTTATAATAGCCTTAAAATATACCTTTACTATTTATATATTTATAGTAAGGTAGTATATATTTATAACTAAATATATAAATTAAGTATATATCTAGATTTTAGTGTCTTATTATATTTAATTATAGAGTAGGTAACCTGCCTTATTATACCCTATTTGTAAGGTGCGGCCCCACAAGACAGGCCACGCCGGATTGCCTGGCGGCGTCACGGAGAATCCCCGGCTAATGCCTAGGGCTTACGCACGCAGCTAGCATATCTAGTAATGCGTGCGCGTATTATTCTTGCTTAGCAAGCTTAAGTCCTTTTATAATATAATATATACCTTTTTGCTACTGCCTAGCTATAATATCTCTTATAATTCTTAAGCTTTAACCCTAGCTACCTAGTAGCGGAAATAGTACTTATAATAAAATCTATAACTAAATTAGGGGATAATACATATCTAGCACCTCCTAAAACGCTACCTTTAGTATTATATAATAGCTCTAGTCTTACTCTAATAGAGTTATCCACAGGCTAAGACCTTAAGACTACTAAGCAAGCTATTTATAAGTAAATCACCTAGCTTAAGATCCTTAAATAACTCTAGGAATAGGAAAAGAAATTACTTTAGTAACTTAGTATATATAAAAACCTACTTAAATACTAGTAATACTATAATAATTCCTCTAATAGTAAAAAAGAAGAAGTTAAAGTTAGGAATATTATAAAGCTTACTTACCCTACTAACCTATAGAAATATAAAATCTAGATTAATAACCTAAACTATGCCTTTAATAAAGCAAAACATAAGTATTAATATAACTACTAGAAAATCCTTTTTACCCTTAGTAATATAAACTAAGTTTATAAGGCAAGATAGGACTAATTTATTAGTAAAAAGACCGCGGAGAAGCAGGACTACTTTACTAATAACTAGGGTAGCTTCTAGAAGTAGACTCTTACACTACTCTAAGATTCTACAAATTATAATGCTTAAATTACCTTATAGCTTAAGAAAGCACACTAATAAGACTAGCAAAGCCCTATAAACTTTAGTATTTACCTTAATTCCCTAGAGAATTACCTTAAAAAAGCAAGTAAAAAGTCCTAAGCTCTTACCTTCTTTATAAAACTATAGCCTAAACTATAAAACTATATAAATCTACATACCTTTATTACTAGTAAGATATATAAGGAAGTTATAATAATTACATAATAATTCTAGGAGGTAATACTATCTTTTAAGAATAAGCAAAAAGCTACTAATTCCTAGGATTATAACTAGTAAAAGGGATAATAACAAAACTACTAATTAAAATACCTATAATAGCAAGCCTATAACAAAAGCCCTGCTATAGAGCCTAATAAGAATAAGGTTTATAATAAGCTAAATTAACTAAATAACCGCTGCTACTATAATTATAGTAATAACAGCTATATTACTTAGTACTATAATAAGCTAGTAAAAGACTAGAAAAACTACTAGTAGTAAAGGTAGATGCCCTAACCTTTGCTACTAATACCTAGATACCTATAGGATATAGATTTTGTGTTCTAGTATTTATAAAGGGGCAAAACACTACTAAAACGTTTGTAAACCTAGATAATTACTTTAATATTAATATTATAAGCATTAAGTTTGCATAATAATACTAACTAAAAAAAGCCTAAGTAATAGCCCCTCTCCTTAAGGCTATAAGGAATCTTATAATACCTTAATATAAGGTATATTATATACTACTTACCCTAAAAAACTTAAGGGGTTAAGAGAGAGACCTTACTATTAACTATATTACTATTAATAAGGACCTAAAACCTAAGGGAAGTCTTATATTAATTAGAATACACACTCTTATAAAGGAATAAGTATACTTATTTTTATATAGTTAAGAGTAATAGTTTAAGCTTAGTTAAGATAAGTTAAAGATTTTAACCCCTTACTATTTTGCTAAGA
>SRQA01000183.1:0-32049 GCA_018360365.1 Claviceps citrina
AAAAAAAAAAAAAAAAAAAAAAAAAAAAGGGAAACAGCCCAGAACCAGAAACACGCGTCGCGTTGCTATAAATAAATTGACGTCGCAGCGCTTTTGCGCGTTAACCGCGTGGCCGAAGAGGGGAAGAGGGGGGGGGGGGGGGGTTTCACTGGATCCCAGGTGGCAATGGGCAGATTTTGTCGAGAGCATATGTAGTATGTACCTACCTAGTACATATGTACATACACAGCCCCAACCAACGTGCATGTGTCACACGTCGGCCCAGAACAAGACACCTTACATTCGGGGCACTTTGTCGAGGGAGAAAAGGGCAAGAGAGCAAACGGGAGTTTAGGCTGGAGAAGGGGGGGGGGAAACAATGGGGAACTGGCGGAGGAGAACGACATATGGATGGGGTCCTGTGAGCTGTTACTTTGTGAGAAGAGAGGGGGCCGGGGGGGGATGAGATGTCCAAATGCACTGGGAATGAGGCGTGTCCTTGTATGGTGAGGTTGGTGGAAAGGGGGATATCTCATCTGGGCGAGGGCATGTACATATGATGCAAGAAAGGTCTGCCGTCTGCGTGCCACCCCCCCCAATGGGCCGATTTTACACACACACGCTGGCCAATTTCCCAAAATAGTCCTCTTCTGGCGCGTAGGATCCCCCGTACAGCTGCAGATTCGGTACATAGCCAAAGGGTTAAAAATAGCTCTGCTTGGACGGGCTTCAAAGTTCAAGGATGATTTTGATTCGATGAAGAAGCTTCCAGAATTCGACAGCATGAGCAAGCAGCGCTTAAGAGCGGCGGCTGTATGGTGGTTGGTATGTCTGGTGTTTGGGGGCGGATGTTTTTGATTGGCTGGCGGGGGCAGTCGTTAGAAAAAAAAAAAAACCCAGCAGCCGTCGTGTGTGTACAATCAATGTACCTTACCTACCTCGAGAATTAAGAAGTTGCCCATCTGTCCGCGCATCTCACTCAGCATGCAAGATAACCGACAGCTGCTCAACGAGGTCGTCGAGGACCAGGCCCACCCCAGAGAGAGGGATTTTTGTCTTCTTTCCCGCTCCTGTCCGTCTCCACGATGGTGGGATCCAGTACGGCCGGGGTGTTGGGGAATGAGGTGCAGAGGACTCAGGAGTCAGGACGCAGGACTCAGGACTCAGGAGGTATGGACAGTCCAATGACAGAGAGCGTCGCCATCGTGATTGGCTGCTTTTCCGACAACGACGCTCGCCAGACGTCTTCTTGTCGTCATGCCCACACGGGGCTGCTTCGTTTGCTTTGCTTGACGCTGTCAGTCGCCTGTCTCAAACACCAGGCAGGTACGCGGGTGGGGAGGGGGACGTGGGAACGGAGTGCAGCGACGCGGTGCGGACGAGTAATTACTGTAATACACACATGCGGACACACGACGGGGGGCTGGCTGTAAGTTGCCTGGCTGCCTCATTGTCTGATGGTCCATGGACATTGGAGGGATGGGAACTTGGAACTATCGAGTTGGAAGGCAGCAGGGGGGCCCCGCGTCGCAGCGGCTGTGGGCCCCGCCGGAGGCACCCCTGCGCGCGAATGCGCGCTTCCAGCAAAAGGCCCATCCGCGCTGGATTTGCCGATGTCGCTGCGCTGTGGCCTGTCGGCGAATCTCATGGGCCGTTTCGTTTCGCTTCCTGCTTGCATACCTACTAGGTACCTGACTGAATAACCAGCCTTTTTTTTTTTGGTGTGACGAGCCCGCCACGCGCAATGAATTAGAGAGAGGAAAAAGAGTCGAAAGCTAGGTTTTATCACCATGGCCCTGTGGCGCTAAGAAGCCACTTTTTGTTTGTGGAAAATTGAGGCGTGGCTCTTCGTGACAAGGCGAAACAGAAAACCCAGACTTTGTTTTAGCCACACGCTGGCTGTCGGCTGCAGTCGCCTTGCCGCGCACTAACTTAGGTACCTACCTTAGGTAGGTACCTAGGTAGGTAGGCAGCCCTCTGTCGCCGAGATGTTGGCACCATGACAGAAGGACAAGTGATGTTTTGGGGGAGAAGAACAAAAAAAAAATCTCATGTTTCAAGAACTGGTATGTGTGTGACGACTTGTATGGATGTCGCGCCCCGGGTGGTTGATAGTGTGTGTGTACATACATACTAGGTACCTACCTGGTACAGTGTGCGTCTCTGTGGCTGGCTGGCTGGCTGACGAAGGTGGGCCTGGAAGCGGAACTGGCGTCTTTCGGCAACAGGTGCGTGACCGAGCGCAGCCGCGGCTGCTTATTGTCATAACGATACGAGACGGACTGTGTTTAGGCGCGGACGTTTAATCTAACGGCGCCCACCTAGGGGCCACCGACTCAGCCCATGTGTAGGCATGCCATTGGACAGCCCTCGCTTGTTAGCGACATGGGCGCGTTATATGGGAGGAAGGGAGGGGGGTCGCCGCGGGTAAACTACCTAGGTATGTGAAAGAAACAAAAAAAAGGGAGGCCAAAGTTTTCGACTCCGCAATCGTGGCGAGGAGTCGGAACTTGGAAGGACTCAGGAGGCAGCAACGGACTCGCGAGTAAGCAGTAACAGGGCTGTCGACAAATGCCCCCATGCAATGCAACGAGAGCGGATGAGTGAAGGCACCCAGGAGGGAAAAAATGCACGACATCGAGGCACGTGTGGGGCGTGTCGGGCGTGTCGGGCGTGTCGGACGTGTCGGACCAGCCAATGTGTGCTGTCATCTTGTTTGCTCGTGGAGTCGTCGTGGGTGTGGCGTGGCGGGCAGGAGCAACCGGGCGCGGGCGCGGGCGCAGATACCTCGGGAGGTGTAGCAGCGCTTTTCGGCACGGCTGCTTTTAATGCTGCTGTCCGGGCATTGTTCTCCCCAGTGCGGCGGAATGCGCCACGTACGGCCATGCGGGCACGGTCTAGGTACCTACGGTCCTACCTCGTCGCCCCCCCCCCCCCCCCCCCCCCCCCCCCGTCATAGTCCGCTCTAGGTAGCTCCACACGAATTGTCCTGCGCGCATTGCACTGTGCAGTCACCCGTCAACCCCGTCAAACAACGCAACAGGCGTCGTGTGTGGGTCTGTCGCGGCAAACACGGCCTGCTGCGGACACGCCCCACATGGCCCCGCTGCTGTGCGGGCGGGCGGGCGGTGGCACCTGCTCACGTCTGTCACGTCCAAGTTGCTCCTTTCATGTCTGCGTACCGTACAAGATACACAAGATACAAGATACAGACTGCTTGACGCTTCAAGCTTCAAGCTGAACTCAAGCATCAAGCTCCAAGCTTCAGTGCGCAAATTCATTTGGCAACGCCCAATTACCAACGACCACCCGGATCCCCACTAGAATGACCTCAGACCGCAGTTGGTGGCTCACATCGACCTGCGTCTTTCAAGTCGAGCCACTCCGGCTGGCAGGTCGGCTGTCTGGCCTCTGTGGTGGAGTATCGCGGCCTTGCGTGGCGAAAAACTGCACTGGCACTTTTCTCACCTTGCGGCTCGACGCATGCCGCGGAGTTGTCATGAGCTCGCGGCCAAGTGGTACCATGTTTTTGAATTTTGAATGACCCAACACGGAGCCCATGTGCAGTGCTCCACCTCCTATTTGATCTTTTTGATACACTGACAAGCACTGGGGAGGCCTCCCGTGATATATCGATGCCAGTAAGCAGTTCACAAGACCTAATCTGGAACACAGTGCTACACGGGCTCGGAGGCGGGGAAGCGAGCGGCGAAGAAGAAGAGGGAAAAGAGCAACTGCATCAAACCAAACGCGGCTATCGGCTCTCTGCATTGCTCTGTATCCGTGTCTGACAACCCCCAGCTGGCTCGTTTGTTTTGCCTGGACCCTATGGACCCTACGGACCCTATACACCCTACGCACAGTCCAATCATGAATCGATGCGACCAAAGCTGGCCGACATGCGTAACTCAGGAAGCATAAGGCGCCGCGTTCCGGGGCAGCACCGGCACGGATAATGCAGACAGAGAGGACAAAGAACCGAAGCAGAAATTGGAAGAAGTGTGTGTGCTGTGTGCGCGTCGGACTTGACGTCGGAGGCGATGCCGGAGTTGCGAGCAAACTGCAGTTTGCTCGCAGTTGCTCGCAGTCTCGCTGATCCATCCAATGCTCCGTTGCTCCTGCCGCACACAAGCCGCGGCACGCTACTCACACACCCCCCCTTCCCGCCCTAAGCAGCCAGCCCAACACAACCGCAGGCCTTCTATCCCGGTGCGCCTAAAGCTGCAGACATGCCAGTCTGGGTCTCAGTGCTCCTTGCACGCCCCCCCCCCCCCCCCCCCCCCCCGGCCCTGCACCCCCGCTCCCGAGTGGTCCCAGTCAGCTGTCCGGAGTGGCAGAGAGTGCCAGTCTCCCGTGAGCACTTGCTCGCAGGGCCGCAGCCCACCTACTACTAGCCTCTAGGTAGAGCAGGCACGCCCCCCCCCTGCCCCTGCTCCGTACCCCCCTCCCCTGGCGCCCGCCGTGGACCTCGTCCACCACCTTCGTCCCAGTCGCAAGCGCCATGCCGCCCGACAGATGCATCTGAGAGGGCAGACATGATACACAGGCACAGCTCTGCATACCTAGGTACATGCATGCCACCTGGCCCCAGGTACGCGCAGCCAGGCCAGGGCTGCATGGGCAGGGGAGGGCAGCAGGTCGCCAGCAGTCGCCAGCGGTCGCCTGAGGTCGCCTGAGGTCGCCAACAGGCCCGTCGAATCCGTCCTGTGCGCCTCCAACTAGCGAACTAAAAGCGCGGCTTCCGGGGCTTAGCGATCGTCTCTCCAGGGTTGCCGCCTTTCTGTCTGTCGTCTGCCGCGAGTATGAAGGGTACCTCCCCCGAATCGGACCTCGACGCTCTCATCCCCCAGCCTGGACGTTTTCCCTCCTCCTCCCACATCTTCTTCTTCCTACAACATCCAACGGCAGTCCCTCAAGTGCCCGGTTCCTCCGCGATTCAGATTCAGGTCCTTTTTGCAGAGTGAGGCTTCCTCTCTCCTCTGGCGAGCAGCTGCGAGATCAGCTGCGAAATCTTGGTCTGACGCGACAACACCCCCATCTCCTCGGCGGAACGTGGACAAGTCAAAACGGGTTCCACACCTTTCGACGCCCTTTTCGCTCCCGCCCATCGTCCTGGTCCCGCACCAGTCTTGCCGGGAACCTCAACAATCGGCACACCGGTCCTTTGGAGGCGTGTCTGACCAATGCAATCACACGCCGTCACAAAATCTCGATAGCCCTGCATCGCTTCTTTGCGTTTTTCTAATTCCTGACTGCGGGTCTGCCAGGAACATTGTTAGGAACATTGCCGGTCAACGGCAACGGCGCAGTCATAACCACGGCATTGGAAGGCCATCAGGGGTCTAAGAACAGCTCTGGGAATAGCATCTGGCGCCTCACAAGAAGAGCAGCCGGGCGCCGGATACGTTTCTCAAGTCGTGGGCTGGATCCCCGACTACTAATGCGAATTGCGCCTCAGGAGCCTCCATCTCACCCAGTGGTTCCGCTGTCATTGCCGCCTCAAAGCTGCAGAAACACTCGCCAGGGCACTGTAGAACATTGACTAGCTCATCCGTCTTCATCCGTTACGCCTTGACTGACGCACCTTCGAAAAATGTCCGCCTTTACAGCTCTGAACGGAGCTTCTCCCAAAGCCGCCGAATCCCCTATGGAAAAGTGCATCAAGGTCTACAACTCTGACGAAGAACAGAAACCTCACAGTAAGAGGTCCCCCAAGACCTCCGTCGCTATACGCGATGGCTGGTCGACGCAGACCACAGATCGACCACCGTTTCCGTCAGGGGCCTTTGCGAGCACAGATGCAAACCAGAAGCGCAAACGGTCAGTTTCAATGGACAGTACATCTGTGTTGGCTCAGACGCGAGAGGCGACACCAATTGGATCATCACACAAAGCTCGAGAGGTGCACCGCACTCCTAAAAGAGAAAGCAGCAGGCAGTTTGCACAAGGTGGGCGAGATGAAGACAAGTTTTGGCCCGCACAGCATCGCTCGCGACCGGAAAGGAATGGCTACGATGCGCAACAAGATTCGGCAACGTCTCCTCATGAAGAGACAGAGGACCGAAAGGATGACGCACTGCGTGGAGCGTCAGGTCAGCCGGATCAAAGCGACTGTACCAATACAAGCCCTGATGTCGAGGATATGACGGCAGCTGCTGCTTACGGCAGCCCCTATGAAAGCGAGCAGCGGCAGGACTCCATGCTTCCTCACGATCCCAAGAAGCGAAAGAGAAATTTCAGCAACCGCACAAAGACGGGTTGTTTCACGTGCCGTAGGAGGAAGAAGAAGTGCGACGAGCAGAAGCCCGAATGTGAGTAGTTGCGCTCTTTGTTGTTGGCCTCCAGCGTCCATGCTTGTGCTTTGCCCGTTCCTGGCTGACCCGGACATGTAGGCAGCAACTGTATGCGGGGAGGATTCGTGTGTCAAGGATATCCGCCACAGAGAGGTGCCGGCTGGCCCAAACCAGATACGAAGGCACCGGCGGTACCGCTCGAGTCCAAGGACCCCTCGTATGTTCCACCCGGGGCGTATGGGATGCCACAGCATGGCGCGCATGTGCCGCAGCCCGTAAAGCGGGAGCCGCTTCCTCATTATCGTGGCCAGGTCCTCCGCATAGACCCGCCGCAAGGCCGACCCTTGGTCGTGACGGACGACGACCGGCCAACGCCATCGACGGTATCAACAATCAAGGGTGGCGCGTCTGCCACGAGTCCCCATCATAAACTGTCGGCCATCCCCTTCACCCCGGCAAATGTTTTCCCTACCCCCATCAGCGCCAATCCACAGCCTCACCCCTTTGGCGATAGGATGGGCAAAGACTATCAGCGAGCTTCCGCCGTGCTTGACCTCGGCCGAGGCAATGAGCCCGAGACACCTCATCCGGGCAGTCACTTGCCACAAATCAACATCCTTCACCCGACTCGGACAAGCAGCCCGACGCCTCACTCGCTGGCTCCGTCATCCAGTGTGCAAGCTGCCGCTCAGCTGGCTCTATCTCATCCTCAGTCTCAGTCTCATCCTCAGTCTCATCCTCAGTCTCACCCTCAGTCTCACCCTCAGTCTCACCCTCAGTCTCACCCTCAGGCTCTCCCTCAGGCTCTCCCTCAGGCTCTCCCTCAGGCTCATCCTCAACCTCATCCACAGCCTCATCCCCAGCCTCGTCCTCAGTCTCTTTCCCACCCTCAAGCTCACTCGCAGCCTCAACCCCAGTCCCAGTCCCAGCCCCAACCTCAAGTCCAGCCCGCGACCCAGTCCGCGGCCCAAGTACAATCTCCGTACTCCCAACGAAGAACACAAAAGGAAGAGATGCTTTCTGGGCGAAACTTCTATCCCTTTGACAAGGAACTTTGCCTTGAAAGAGAAAGGTGTGCTGCCGCGTGCTGGAGGTTCAACAATTTGACATCGCCACCCACCAACGGCGTGTCTCCCGACGAGCGAGCTCGCCTGTTTCTGGAAATTCTGCAGCCGCGAGACCCCGTCCGCCTCTCGCCTGCTCAGGCCTCCCCCGTCACCAACGTCGGTCGCGTGGGTCGCCATGTCGCAGTGGAGACGCCATTTACTTGTGACTACGGCTACAATATCTCGATCGGTCATCATGTGGTCCTGGGACGTAATTGCACAATCAATGATGCGGCCGAGGTCAAGATTGGGGACAACTGCGTTCTCGGACCCAACGTCAGCATCTTCACGACGTCCCTGCCCATTGACCCCAAAAAACGCCAGGGTGGACAAGGGCCTCAGTTTGGCCGGGCAGTCACCATTGAGCAGGATTGTTGGATTGGTGGCGGCGCCATAATTCTTCCTGGCCGCACGATTGGTAGAGGAAGCACTGTAGGCGCCGGATCCATTGTTACCAAGGTTCGTTTACCACCACTCTTTTTTCCTGTTCTTCCCCCCAAGAGAGTTGGATTCATGGGCTAAATGAATGAGAACAGGACGTTCCACCTTTTACTGTTGTTGCCGGCAATCCAGCCCGCGTGCTGCGAGGTATCGGTGGCATGGCGCCATGAGGGGTTAGATTTTTCATGAATATTGCTTTTGTTGGGGCATACAAGGGAATAGATGGGAAAGGGGGTGGAGGAGTACTTCGTGCAAGACCTAGGGAGCTAATTTCCTTTGATTAATTTGCGTGTCAAGATACCCGTGTGTACGAGCGACATGCTTGCCAGCTGTATAATACGAGCCAGTTCTCTGTTTTGGTTCTTTTCTATTCATTTCTTTCTTTTTTCTTTTCTAGTTTGTTTGTTTTTTTTAAAAAAAAACTCTTGCCCTTTATCGCGCCAGGTCAGTCAGTCAGTCAGTCAGTCAGTCAGTCAGTCAGTTAGTTTGTCGTTGTCCGGTAATTTTTGTTCTACCCATCGCCCATCAGACCGTAACGAATGTTTAAACTGCTACGAGACATGTAGCATGAAGCCGCTACAAAAAAGTTTATAGCATGAGCGGCTACAATAGTTATAGGGAAGGGGGGCGCTTGGTAGAGGTAGATATAATATAGTAGTATTATATACGTGGATAGTAGGTGTAATATGATGTAGTATATAACATGGGTAGTAGAGTAAAGCGTTATAAATTTACAGTATTTGCGTAGGACCATATGCCAACCATGCGTGTATTTTTGTTTTTCCTTTGGAGATAAACGCCATAAACACGCACAAACGACGTCGGAAACCCTTGGTAAATAACACCCCCCCCTCCCCCCCCCCTCTCCCTCCTATCCACCCAACTCAACTCAGCCCAACTCATCCCAGCGCTTCTGCACACCATCCCCGGCCACGTCGAAGCTCTGCTGCCGATTGGCGTCAATCATCCTGTCCATGATGTTCAGCGCCGTGGCCTGGTCCTTGAGCCGGCCAAAGGCCTTGAAGGTGTACATGTCGGGCCTGAGGCCCGTGGCCTCCATGTCCTGCAGCGTGTCGACGGTGCGGCGGATGTCCTGCATGTGGGCGTAGCCGCTGATGACGGTGTTCCAGGTCACCAGGTTGGGGGACACGTCTTGCTCTCGCATCACCTGGAGGAGGTGTTCGGCCAGGGGGCGGTGGCGGCTGTTCATGAGGCCGCGCAGGAGGATGGTGAAGGTCATGATGGTGGGGGGGGGGTGGGTTGCTGGTGCTGGTGGTGTCACCGCCGGGGGGTCGTTGGGTTGCCCCTGGGATGGGTTGCTTGCCGTGTGGTCCTTGTCCTCGTTATTGTCCTGGTCGTCGTCGTTGTTCTTCTTCTTCTTTCGTCTCCTCCTCCTCCTCCTCCTCCTCTTCTTCTTGTTTCCGCTGTCGTCCTTGTCGTCGTCGTCGTCGTCCTGGTTGGCGGTGGCACTCCGCAGCTGATCCCTGAGCATGTCGCCAAAGATTTCGAGCGCCGGGCGCGAGAGGTCCGGATGGTCCGTCATGGTGAGGATGAAGGTGTCGTGGATGAGGCTGCCCTGGTTGGCGACGAGCCGCGACTCGGGCGGGAGGCAGGGATTCCTGGTCTGCTCTTCGAGGCGTGATTTGAAAAACGCATAGAGCGTCATGAGGTCGTATGGTTCCTGCAGGCTCCGGATGTATGCTCGCAGCATGATGGCGATGGTGGTCAGCGACGGCTGGAGCTTGCCGGCGGTGCGGGTGGTGTCTTGGCCGGTGGAGGAGAAGAGCCGGTCGAGGAAGGGCATGATTGTCAGTTCGAAATCCCAGCGCCGTTTCGGCGCGTCCTCGCTTTGGACGCCGCCGTGCTGTCCCGGGCCCGTCGCGCCCTGGGCCAGGACCAGGGGCAGCGCCTCCGGGAGCCACCACTGCAGCGGCTCGAGGTCAAACCTTTGGACGTAGAGCCGCAGCAGGGGGACGAAGATGGCCGGCCCGGACGAGACCTGGTGTCTTTCCTCGCGCCGCTCCACCTCGGACAGCATGAAGGCGCTGTGGAGCGCGTTGTTGAGCACGTCGACGACGGGCACGCTGGCCGCCTCGGCGAACTCGAGCGCCTTGGCCATGTTGTCCACACGCAGCGTGCCCTTGGCGCCCCGGAAGATGGTCGTCCACGCCTTCTGGTCGAGCCGGATGCCGGATTCGGTGAAGAGGGCGGCCAGCCGGATGGCCTCCTCCACCTCGCCCGACTGGCAGAGGGTGTCGAGGAAGGCGGTCGAGGCAATGACGTTGAGCGTGAAGCCGCGCTCGATGAAGTACTGGAGCGCGTGCTTGGCGTTGAAGCCGGGTTCGGCGTCCAGGCCCTGCTCCTCCGGTGCTTTGCAGTGCAGCAGCGAGGTGATGACGCTCGACGGCCGGGCCTCGTTCAGGTCGGCCCCGGCCTCCGACAGACCCTGCAGGATCTCGAACGCGATCTCCTTGTGCGCCGCCGACCCGGCCAGGTTGCTGGCGAACTGGATCAGCGTGTTGGCGTGCAGGTCGATGCCGCGCTCCCGGAGCAGCGTGTACAGCTCGTGAGCGTGCTCGCTGGGCAGGGCCTTGGCAAAGAGGCCAAGCGTTCTCTGCGTCAAGGGGATGTGGCCCTTTGGATGATGGCTCGTGCTCACGATATTCCTGAGCAGTTCCATCTTCTCCTCCGCCTCGAGGATCCGCTCTCGCGCGGGGCTCGCCTTGTCGGGCGGGCAAAGGCACATGTTGCGTGCGATGAAGAAGAGGACGTCGCTGACGGCGTACCCGGGCGCTTGCGGCTCCATCGTCGCCTCGAGAACGGTGTGCAGTCGCTGCGGGCTCATGCGCATGGCCGACAGCATGAGCAGCGGCCATTTCTCCCGCCGGGTCGCCTCGTCCAGCTCGTGCCAGGCCGAGCGCATGGCCGGCAGGGTGGTGTGCTTCAGCAGCCACTCGGCGTCTCTCTCCCACGGTCGGTCGGGGAAAGTCTGGTTGCCGATCCGGGCGAACCTCTTCTTCCATACGTTGAACGTCTTCCGCAGAGCCCGGAGCTCTTCTCCGGAGTGCTGGTAGCGGAGGTAGCCCCATTGCACCCACGCGTCTCGACCGCTCTCGGATCGTTTTCGCGTGTATCCCTGCGTGTACTTTGACTTGGTGGTACGGCCTCGCCGTCGGGCGCTTTCGACCGGCGCCTGGTCTGTGCCGCCTCGCGATACAGCGGGCTCCGAGCTGCGCCTGTCGTCATCGGGAGAGTAATGCTGGTCTTGTGGTGCGTCCGCGAGCTCGCTCGGGGGTGCTCTCTCCCGTCTCGGTTCCCATTGCGATGAGCGGTCCCGCGTTGTTGTGCGTCTCCCGGCCGGGTGAGCCAGCAAGTCATGGTCCCCCACCGGGTGGCCGGCGACAGCAGGCGAACTAAACCTCGACTTGGCGTCTGGCAAGAGTCTGCCAAGGCAGGCCGAGAAGGGGCTTTGCTGCGACTTGTCCGTGGCGGATCGGAGGCGCGTCGACGAGGTTCCACGCGCAAAGCGCAGCCTTGCGCAGTTGACTTGGCCCAGGCAGATGGCTCGCATGTTGAGAGACCAGAGTAGATGATTTTTACCTCGGGATTGTCATGATGGGCGCATTGCCGAGATGGCCCCCTGATTGGGTTCTGGGGCCGAATCGTTTTTGCCGTCTGGATACTCGGCGTTGATCGTCGAGAGTTGGGAGAATAAATGTTGTCCTGCCCTTGCCCTTGGCAGGGGTCCACACGAAAGAAATTAGTATTTTAGCGCAGCAACTGCTCTGTCCCACGCCACTAGCGCTGGGATTAGCCGCAGGCGCGCTCAAAGCGGCCTGGCCGTTTTGGTATTTTTCTCCATCCCCATGATCGCAGGCTCCCAACCGCAACCGCAGGATCCTAGTCCGGATTAGATGCTGAAGCTTCCTCAACCTTCATCCAAATACCGCCCCTGCGTAATCCATCTATCCCCGACGTTAGCCATAGAGCGTAGCGCGCGCGCGTCATGTCCTCCTTCAACACCCTGAGCGCTGCCTCCGAGGAGCGCAAATCGCGCCTCGCAGCACTCAGAAGCCTCAAGCGCAAGCGGCCCGACGCCGCCGACGACGACGACGACGACATCTCGGCCCCAGACACCACAACAGCAGAACAGCACCACCAACAACCGGCAGAGCCGTCAGGGGTCCAAGTCGCAAAAGTGCACCTCTCGGGGCGCAACTATGACCCGGAAACAAGGGGCCCCAAGCTCGGCTTCGAGCAGGCGCCAAACGAGTACCTCGAAAAGCCGACACTGGAAGAACAAGCGGCCGAGGTGGAATCAAACATACGGCAGCAGGCGGCCGAGGAAGCCAAGGACGACAAAAGCCTGGATCTGTTCAAACTGCAACCGAAGAAGCCCAACTGGGATCTGAAACGGAACCTGGAGTCGAAACTTGACGTCTTGAACGTTCGGACGGAGAATGCGATTGCGCGCTTGGTTCGGGAGAGGATCAACACTGCCCAACAAAAAGCTGCTGCGGACTCGAAGTCGGCGGACAGCGCTGGAGTGGATGGAGATGGCGTTGGCATGGACGGTGTGGCCCTTGTGGAAGGTCTACGGGTCAGAGAGCAGGAAGAAGAGGAGGAGGAGAGGAGGGAGCGACAGGAAGACGAAGCCACCATGTTGGCGTGAAACACCTGATGTATTTGTATTATTGTTATTTATTCACAGGCTTTGTTTGGAGTTTGCATTGGCCATGGGGGACCGGACCCAAGGGTGTTTGGAACACTGCTTTCAGGAGAATACAAGTTTCTGATACCCATCACCTGCCTCCCCTGTTCATCGATTGTGTCAACGCCAGTCTACGGCTGAAAGGGCTCAGACTTCGCTGCCGCGTCGCCGCCCTGACGTCCTGATCACCGCTGCCACCGTGATATTCCCGCGGCCTACCCCCTCGACCACCTCGATTCGATCCTCTGCCCTGCGGCTCTGGAGACTGTGAGCCATACGAGACACGCCGCCTGAGTTCAGTTGAATCCCGGCGCGAGAAGCTGTCGCGCCGTTCTCGTCGTGACCTGCTGTCACGAACAGGGTGGTCGCGAGCTCTGTAGCGGCGGCGCTCTTTGGAGTCATCCCGTTGTGACAGGCTATCCCTTGATGGCGAGCGACGTCTGCGTACCGCAGGCGATGGACTGCGACTAACGCTGCGCCGTGGTGACACTGCCCGTTGATGGATATCGTCGCACGAAGGGCTACGTCTCCGCATCGCAGCTTCCGGCGACAGTGAGCGTCTCGGGGACATGCCATCCCTCGAAGGCGAGCGACGTCTGCGCAACGCAGGTGATGGACTGCGCCTGACCCGGCGCCGCGGTGACACGTGCTTTGGAACATGATGGCGCGAAGAGCTACGTCTCGGCGACCGAGGTTTCGGCGATAGTGACCGCCTGGATGACCGTGAGTGCCTCGAGGCGGCACTCGAAATAGACGAAACGGAGTCGGGCGAGACGGATCGTCTGCGTTTGGGTGACGGAGCCTCATCAGATTCATCGCGGTCCTCTAGCTTCCGCAGTCGGGCGCGCTCGGCTTCTTGTTTGGCAAGGATCTCATCGGCCACGCCCTTCCTGGTCTTGCAGTCAGTTTTGATAGGTACTGGAGGTACCTGGTAGTCAATGAGAGTACCTGGGTAGGTACGTAGAGCGGGGGACTCGGGGACATCATACTTCTTTTCCAGCGGATTGGGCGCGTCATTCGTCAGCTTGGGTACAAGCTTCGGATTGCGCAGCTGCTGTGACCTCGAGGGGCGAGACACGTAGGGCCGTTCTTGCGACGAAGCCTTGCACTCATAGGAATAGTGACGTGCCCGGATAGTTAGCTAACCAAAAGTGAGCTAGAAGAAGATTTGAGGTTGGGTCGACGTATCTCGCTTCAGGCACTTCTGGCACTGCACGCTGGACGGCGTCGGCCGGGACGGCCCTCCTCGGCCCCTGTATGCATACATGGCGAATCTGCAGGCCGGACGGGATCCGAGTTCAGACAAGATCTGTATGCAGAGCGCGTCTCTGTCGCCTTCTGGAAAGCGAGCTGTCCTTGTCGTCCGATGATGGCGGGCGCTCGCCGCTGGGTCGCGCTCACGGGCCCTGGCAGGCAACGGCTCACGTGACGTCCGGGTGGGGCGGATTGCTTAAGCGACGACTCGACGAGGTCGCCTGAGCACAGCCATCAGCTCAGCGTCGCAGCGGACGGAGAGCATGTTCATGCGGCCACACACCATAGATCCGCCTCCTTCTCCTGTCCGCTCGCCTTTCTTTTCTCTGCCTTGCGCGCTGGCTTTTCGGCGGTGCGGTCAGTCACCGTAAGTCCCTCTTTCTCCCGTCTCTCCCGCTGCCCGCTGCCCGCTGCCCGCTGCCCGCTGCCCGCTGCCCGAGACCCAAGAGCCAGGTGAGCCAGCCAATTGCCCAGGCCACATGTGCACCCAGGCAAGGCCCAAGCCTCCAAGCCCTCCTCCAAGCCCTCCTCCAAGCCCTCCTCCAAGCACCACCCAAGCACCACCCCAAGCAAGCCCTCGACGCCTCCAGTCCTCCGAGCCCCAAGAAAGTTCCCATGGCCAGCCCCCCACCGAACCTTAAACCTCCTCCAACAAAAAGCTGCTTGCTTGCATGCCATTGCGCCCACATCTCATCCCCATTTTGTCAAGGATATTCTGTCCTGACGACGAGTTGATCATCCAGACCAGTCTTCTGCACAACCGACAACAACAAACGACGGCTGGTCTTGTGCCGCGATCATCGGCCCTCGTCGCGCACCAACTGATACCCGATCCACTCGAACGCTCGCAGCCAGGTTTCCGCTCGTCACGACGATGATCACCAACACTCTGAATGTCCTGTGTTCTCTCGTGTCGACCGAGTCTGCTTTTTGATTTTTGATTTTTGATTTTTTGATTCTTAATACATACTGTCACTTCTGTCTGTCGACTGGGTCCCCAATCAGACTGCGACTCCTGGTTGGACGCATCTTTTTCTACACGCGACCGCTGTCTGGATTCATTCTTGTTCGATCATTAAACAACCATCATCGTCAACATCATCGTCAGCGTTGCCTTTTGAGTTGGATAGTCCAGCTTCTCTCGCCCTCTTCTCCGTCTCAGCCATGGCCACCACGCAAGTGTCCCCTGATATACCCAAACCGTCCTTCGCAATGGTAAAGTCGCCTTTCCTCCCCTTCCATCTCGTTCATTGTTGTAGCCTAGGCTAGTACTAACCTTCGTCCCCAGGTTGCGGCATCTGTTAATAAAGACGTTTCTCCCGCATCGCCTGCCGTTGCAGAAAACGGCAGTCTTTCCTCAACGGTTGCCGTCATAGCCGACGGCTCCTCCAACTTTGATAGTAAGCGACACGCGCCGGGCCAATCGAACGGTGTTGATGTCATATCTTCATCTCTCAATGTCCTCAGTCTCTCGTCAAAGGTCCCTAGTCTGGTCGTTGATGGGCGAGGCTCGATACCAGAGCACCAGAAGTCCAATTTGAACAAGGGGACTCCTTCGGACGAGTCTCAGAAATGCGACTCCAGCTCCGAGTTGGGCACCAAACCACCAAGTCTAGACGGCAAGAGCTTTACATCTGGAACTACATTCGCACTAGACGAAAAGGAGTCACTCCGTCCTGATGACAGTGCTAGTGTGAAAGCTGCAGCAGAAGACGATGATGCCTTTTCCATTCGCGGCTCACTCGTTGCCGGATCTCGCATGAGCTCAGAGATAGCTCTCAGGACCAGGGGAGTGCTGTCAGCCGATTTGGCTGACCGTAAGGCTGCTCAAGTCGTCACGGCTTCTTCGCCGCAAGGCATCCTCAACCCCTCCAACGCATCATTGGACCGTGCTCCTTCCGCTCTCCCTGCCGCTACACCTCTTGGTGCGGACGGGTCTCCTGATGCCTTGAATGTCATCTATCGTCAAGCGCCTGATGAGAAGTTGCTTGATGCACTGGCAAGCCCTCGGGATCGTTATTTCCTGCTAAGACTAGAAAAAGATGTGATTGATTTTGTGCAAGACTCGAAGTGAGTGGTTGTTGCTGTCCCCGATGGTCCTTGCTAATCTGCCTTCAGGGAACCGTATATGGACCTCCCTCCATCCAATTCCTTCTGTCGAATGTTGACTCATAAGCTTGCCGACTATTATCATATGACGCATTCATACGAGCGTCATATCGGCTCGGTGCGAATTTTCAGAACGCCCTTCTGCCGCGTGCCGCCCTCACTTGCCAACATGGCTCCCCAACCAGTCGTCTCTACCAGCAGCACACCACCTCCTGCTGTCATGCCAAGGAGAATCATGCGTCGTGGCCAAGACGGAGATGGTTTGATGAGCACCAACGGCTCGAAAGCGGGATCAGAAACCGGGAGCGAGGCTAAGGACAAGCTGGCCGCGAGCCAGAAGTAAGTCTCTTCCCCTTACCGCCGTAGAGTCGAGACCAAGGAATTCGAATTAACAAATGAGCCAGACTATCACGAGAAGAGCGTGAAGAAATGTACAAATTGGCCCGCGAACGTATATTTGGAAGTTCCGAGGATGTCATCCCTGGTAAGAGTGGCCGTCTTCTCCACGACTTTTCGGAACCACGATCTAACACCCAACCCCAGAGAACGGTGAAGAAACTGGCAAATCTCGTACCAGCCCAGTTGACGCCAACGCCAAATCCAATGCCACGAAACGCGGCAAGTCTGGCAAACAGCGGCGTGATGACTCTGATAGTTTCGACTCAAGACATCAGTACACTGCGTTTTGGGGTCCTCAGCAACAGACATGGGTCCCTCAGTCTCAGGGACAATACATTCCTTCAGCATCAAGTCAATATGGTGGCCAACCTCCAACCTCCTATCCCGCCCAGGTTGCTCCTTACTACGCCCAACAAGCTCCCGGCTACCAAGCTATGCCCACCATGGCGCCTCATACGAGCTTCCCCGCGTATGGAATGTCTCAAGTAAGTGTGACTTATTCTTCAACGCAGCCGGTCTTCCAGTCAACCTTCCAAGTCAGGAATTGTGCTGAATTTTCCATCTAGCAATACCCTCCACAACCCCCTCAACAACATCATCCGTCAAATGGGAGTCCGACACCAGCGTATGGCACTCCAGTGAGCACACCGGCCGCACCACAAGCTGGTTGGACACAGCCGGGGTACAGCCAGCCCTCATACCCTCCACCTCGAGCAGCGGCGCCGGCGCCGGCGGCCCCAGGTGTTGCTACTTCGGGTCAGGTTGGTATCCCGTATGCATTCGGCCAGTTGCCAGCCCATATCAACCCACATGACCCCAAAAGCCAGCACCCAATTCCGGGCAGCTACAGCCGAAACCATGCCTTCAACCCCATGACGCAATCCTTTGTGCCTGGAGGGAATGGCATGTCCGCTGTGCCGCCACCTCAGCCTCCCTTCACTGCCCCTGGATCCCACCATGGCAGTCCTCAGATTGGCACACCACCGCATTTGGCATATGGTGCCTGGCCACAGCCGCAGGCCTATGGAGGAGGATATGTCATGGCACGTCAGGGATCAAGCAATTCCGTGCCTGGATACCACACGATTCCGCATGCTCCTTCGCCGCACTTGCAACAACCTCAGCTGCCAACCATGTCGGCCATGCCGACCATGCAACCTATGGGCCATGCGCCTCTGCCGCCTCCTCAGCATCCTTTACCTCAGATTCCGCCCGGTCACAACCCCGGGAGACACCCGGTGCCTAACCCCCTTGGATTGAATCAGGTATACACACATCTACCTACGTATGGCAACCCGGCAACTCTACCACAAAGGCCAGCGACCGGAATATAGGATGCATCCATACGGCATTCGAGGTTAGCCAGTCCAGCAAATTAAGTAAGGCGTCACGGGGACATGATTAACGGGGAAAGGTGAGGGCATGAAAAAGGTTTAGTTTGTTATCGCATGTTGTTTTTCTCAAGATCCATTTACGGGTTTTTTTTTAATTACCGTTCTTGGCGTTATCGGTGGATAGGATGATGAAAAGAAATAAAAATTACTCTCCACGCTTCGTTACCACCATAGAGTACATGTGTCTGTCACTAGATGGAAGCCTACTACACAAATATTCATGGCCGTCCTCTTTTCATTTCTTCATTTCTCTTCCTTTTCTCTGCTTTTTTCTTTTCTTTATCTTAATCTCCAAGATTGTGTACAATGATGCTTGAAATTTTGCCCGGCATATTTTTCTTTAATCAAGTTTTTTTGTTATTCTGACGTAAAGTTTTGCCTCCCTTTGTCCTTGGAAAGACAAACCGATCCAGTCAAGACATGAAAAAGAGAAACGGCCAGTTGTTTTGTCTCAAGATGTCGACAGACAGCAAGTTTTGACTAACCCACAACGCCATGATGATGTGTTACATACAGAACACGGTGCCCCAGGCCTACAATTTGTTTCCCCCACCCCCCGCCAACATTATTTTTTCTTATTTTTTAGTTTTTCTTTCCTCCCTGCTTCCTCGTTACAAAACGTCCATTTCGTTGCACCCTTTTTCCGTCTGGATGGGCTTTTTGTCTGTGCCGGCGGAGGGGCGGGGGGGTTCACTTCTTTCCCCACTGAACAGAGGTTGTTCAAAACAGTGCAGTGTCGCCTTCTCTTTGACTTTTTCAGAAAAAAAGTCCTGGCTGGATAGGAAAAGAAAAGAAGAAGAAGAAGAAAGGGAAAGGGGAAAGGTAAAAGGAGAATTCATGGCTCATCCACCGGCAGGGGAAATTGATGTGTTCTTCCCGAGAGTCATCTCTTTCTGTGAGTTTTTGTTTTTCTATCCATGGTTTTTTTCAAATCTACTCGGCTTGGTCTCGTGGTTCCCTGGGTTCTCGGGGCTCGCGAGGCTCTCGCTGCTGGCCACCACCTCGGCCGCCGCCCCGGCCGCCGCGCTTGTTGCCGCGCTGGCCCTTGTCGCCGTCGGGTTTGCCCTCGCCGTCCTTGTCGGTGCTAGTGAGGTTGGCGACTGCCAGGCGCTGGGAGAGGTCGATTTGCGTGCGGATCGTGTTGGCTAGATAGCTGACCATGAGGACATCCTGGATGTGGTTGTTGAAGTCATGCTCTATCTGGGACGCGTCAACCTTGGGGGTGAGGGACAGGGCGCTCATGAGGTACTGCCCGAGGGCGGTGTTGGGCTCCACGTCCTCGTCCAGGACGCCGTTGATCCATTCGCTGACGCGGTCCAGCAGGCTGAGGGTCTGCTCGATCGACCGGCCGAGGTTCTCAATGTCAGACACGAGCGGGGCGGTTCGGTGCTCGTTGTTCTGCGCGCTGGCGACGGCGTCGAGGGCGCTTCGGTCCGCGTCGCCGTAGAGGATCTTGTGCGGCACCTGGATGAAGAGGCAGCTCTCGGCGGCGCGCTCGGCGTTGACGGCCACGGGAGCGCTGATGTAGCATCTCGTCTGGATGTCCTCGCCCGGTTCCGTGGAGATGGTCATGTGGACGGCGGGATGAGGCGCAGTGCCCGTCTCGGCGCTGGCGAAGAAGTTCTGGATTAGGGCGCTGAAGTTGTTCAGCTCGGGGGAGGTCGTGTACCACCCGAGGAGGACTTCGCGAGGCGAGGCCTTGAGCGTCAGGGCCAACATGTTCTTCTGGTACTCGACGTCCATCTCGACCTGGTCCTCCTCTTCGGTGTGGGGGATGGCGAAGCACGAGCGGACTTCGACTTCGGTGCCATCTTCGGAGCGGGTGCCGACAAGGGCGCCGATGACACGCGTGGATTGCGCCGTTTCACGGGTGTCTCTTCGGACGGCGTGGTCGAGTATGGAGAATACGGCCTTTTGTCAAGTGGGAGGAGAAAAAAAGTTTAGTTAGCACACATGGATTTCGTTTTTGAATCGTAACACCATGTATTTGTTGCTTTCATTTCAATTTTTTTTTTTTGACTGTGGCGGCCGCATCATGGAGAAAAAATATGGGGGATAAGATGCAGGTCTTTCGATATGGATACGTTGATGAAAGACATGGTGTTGCTTGTATTCTCTCGGGAAGGTGGTGGAGGAAGCTGTCGTACCTGGGGCTGGATGTTGACCGTAAGCGGGGCAATGTTCGACTGGAGGCCAGCATTAGAGTGCGTCAAAGGACGCGCGAGATGTATGAAGCGCTCCGTAGCGACGGCGGCCATACTGGGCAATGATTCGGGCGAAGTGTTCGGTCGAGAAGCAGATTGTATTGCGTTTGAAGCGCAAGCGAAGTCGGCGAAAGGGACGGGGAGATAGAGATGATGGGAGGGTTAGCCTTGCAATCTTGGGTCAGGCCTTTTTTTTGGTGGTTTCGCGATACCCGCCAAATTTCGCTGATTTTTCCAGATTGACGGGGGCTCCAGCTGGGGTTGTGCGCTTTGGTAAGCCACGAGGATAGGACATTGTGGCTGAGGGTGAAACAGGAAAACCCCACCATGAGTGTGGCTGGGGCAAGGCTGTCGTCGTTTTCCTCGGCTGGGAACTGCAAGGCTGGGGAAAGTTTAACTTTTTAAGTGGGTCCAATTGGGCTTAAGGTGTGTGTACAAGCTGTAAAATCATCATTCTCCTTCTTCTTTTGCTGGTTCCTTCCCAGACCATGTTATCTGCTCTCTTTTAATCTTGGAAATCAGGAACGAATCAAATGGGACCTCGTGGACGAGGAGGCAACATTCGAGGCCGCGGCGGCGGCAGGGGACGGGGCGGGAGAGGGAGAGGACGAGGACGAGGACGAGCAGGCTCAAGTCGATGGGGACCAACACGACGGTTTGATGGCGATCGATTAGCTGACAAGGACGAGTGAGTATTTTTCCTTTTTTTCCTCGCCTAAGTGGTTAGATTTTGAAAGCCTGGAATGTGCGCGGCTAATCTTTGCTTAGAGAACCAGAATCTGAATCTGAAGGTGACTCTGGTTACGGGCAGGAAGAGGATGTCGACGACAGCGGGTCTGAGAACGAGGAGGAACAGCCCGTTGCGCGCCCATACATGGCGCTCTTGCAAAGTTTCAGCGAATCCAGCGCCCACAAGGCGAAGAGAAGAAAGCTGGAGCACAATGTGTCGACCGAACAAGCTGCTGCGGAGGCACCGGATGAGAAAGTGGACGTCGGCGATGGAGAGGAACGAGAGGATATCGACGAAGCCGATGGAGCAGAACACTCGGACCAAGAGGAGGATCAGCAGGAAGATGAGCCCGACTCCGAAGATGACGAGGACGTTACAGATCCGTTCGACACACATTTTGCACATCCGGACGACTTACATGTTGGCAAGGCCGTCAAGGCTATCAAGGATGAAAGCTGGACGACAACCAGAGCGCTAGTTCACACGTTGCGCGCGACAATAATGACAATTGGTTCTGAGGACAGCGGCAGTAGCAGTGGTGAAGCGGAAGTGCCGCAGCCCTGCGGACTGGAGGGACTGAAACTGAAGCAGAAACTCCAGGAGACGGCGGCCAAGAAGATGAACAAATTGGATGCGACAGAAAGGGCGATTCTCCCGCTTCTCTTTGGATACAAGGATATCTTCTACTGCGACAGGACGGTGAAGAACGCTGCACGATTGCGACAAGCGGTTTGTCTGCACGCGCTGAACCATGTCTTCAAGTAAGTATAATACGCTGACCATTTGTTGAAGAGAACGAATTTCCCACTGACATGCCGCCACACTGCTCAGGACCCGAGACCGGGTCATTAAGAACAACTACAAACTGGCCAAGGAGAGAGAAGACGCGGAGCTGGAACTACGCGACCAAGGCTTCACCCGACCCAAAGTTCTGTTCCTCTTGCCAACAAGGAACTCGTGCGCCAACATGATCAACATCATCCGGGATTTGTGCGACCCCGATCAGCAGGAGAATCGCAAGAGGTTCGACGAGTCGTACATTGACAAGGAGAACAACTTTGGTCAGGACCGACCAGAGGATTTCAAAGATCTCTTTGCAGGCAACGACGACGACATGTTCCGCATCGGTGTCAAGTTCACCCGCAAGACCATCAAGTATTTCTCCCAGTTCTACAGCTCGGACATTCTGTTCGCCAGTCCCCTGGGCCTCCGCATGGCGATTGGCTCCGAAGAGGAGAAGAAGAAGCCCGACTTCGACTTTCTGAGCTCCATTGAAGTGGTCATTGCTGATCAGACCGATGCGCTGCTCATGCAGAACTGGGAACACGTCGAGTACATTTTTGAGCATCTCAACCTGCAGCCCAAGGACGCGCATGGCTGTGACTTCAGTCGTCTTCGAACGTGGTACCTCGAGGACTGGGCCAAGTATTTCAGACAGACCATTGTTTTGTCGGCCTTCAACACCCCCGAGTTGGCGGAGCTGCAGCGAGCCCATTGCCACAACTGGGCCGGCAAGATGCGCCTGCAGCCCGAGTACCAGGGCGTCATCCAGCAGCTGGGCATCAAGGCCAAGCAGACCTTCTCCCGCTTCCAGTCCTCGTCGGTCGAGAAAGACCCCGACGCCCGGTTCGAATACTTTGTCTCGGCCATCGTGCCCACTCTCGTCAAGAGGGCCAAAGACGCAGCAGGCACGCTTCTCTTCATCCCTTCTTACCTGGACTTTGTGCGCGTGAGAAACTTTTTCGCCAACTCGGCAACCATGAGCAACATCACTTTCGGCGCCATCTCCGAGTACACTGATGTGCCCGAGGCATCGCGGGCGCGCTCGCATTTCCTGTCTGGTCGGCATCGAGTGCTCTTGTATACGGAACGAGCGCACCATTTCAGACGGTACCAGTTTCGCGGGGTGCAGCGCGTGATATTCTACGGCTTGCCGGACAATCACGTCTTTTATCGGGAGATTGCAGGCGAGTTCCTGGGCAAGAGCGAGCAGGATCTCAAGATTGAGCCCGGCCAGGGGACGGTCCGGGTCATGTTTTGCAAATATGATGTGATGAAGCTGGAACGCATCGTTGGGTCGAAGAGGGTGGGCAAGATGATCCGGGAGCGTGGTGATACGTTTGACTTTTTGTAATTGATAATACAAGTGACAAGGTACATGTGTTTTTGTACACGGCTGAGAGAAATGCTTCTTGCTTTGCTTCATCACAACCATCCTCGTCTTTCCCACCCATCCGTCTCACCCGTCCCGCCCAGGACGCCTGACCCGGGCCAGGCTACCTCTTGAAGTTCTTGAAATGAAACTTCTTCTTCTTCTTTGCAGGCTCGGGCGCAGGTTCCCGCACGGCGCTGTCCATCAGCCTCTTGACCTTGTCGCTCTCCCGCTCCGCCATCTCGGCCGCCTCCTTGCCATGACCCTCCCCGTCCGCCATGACGGGCGTCTCTCCCGCCTGCAACGCCACGAACCTCTCCACCATGTCGTCCAGGTCCTTCTGGCCCCGAAACTGCGTCACCTTCTTCGCGTTCTGCAGCGTCAGGGCCGTGGACGGCCGGCTCAGCAGCCGGTCCCGCGCTATGGTCTTGGCCGTCATCATGAACCGCGAGTCCTTGGGGCCGTCGACGAACTCGAGGATGGAGCTCTCGGCCTGGTCGTACGTGTTCTTGGGCTCTGTGCGGGTGACGCGTGTGTAGCCGCCTTCGCGGGTGAGGTATCTCTGTCGTAGCTCGCCGAGTAGTTTGGGCAAGAGGATGTCCGGTGTCTGCGAGATGGCACAATTTGTGATCAGTCCTCTCGGTTTTGTGCCTCTTGCCCAGGGGGGGAAAGGGAGGGGAGAGGGGGGGGGGGGGGGGGGGGGTATGGCCGCAAATATCAAGATTTAATTGCAGGGATAGAGCTGTTTCTTCTTCTTCTTCTTTCTTTGTTTAGGTTTACATGAATGACACCGTCACGCAACTTGAGGGCAACATACGTAAAGGATTCCTTGCGCCGATCTCCTGCAGGCTTCATTGTTCCTCTTTGCCAGCGTAATCAGCTTCTCTGCCATGCGCTGGGCCTCCTTTGCTTTCGCATGTGTGGTTTGGATGTGCTCGTGTCGGACAAGCTGCGTGACCAAGCCGCGCAGAAGGGCTTTTCGGGCAGACGAGTCGCGGCTGAGATGTCGGTATTTGACCAGTCCGCCGGCCATGATGGATGGAGACGGACGGCGATTTTTTTTTTTTTTTTTTTTTTTTTTTGTATCGGGAATTGGCCGCAGTTTGGTAATCGGACGGGACAAGCAGGCGGGAGTTGCGTTTGCCTGCTTGAGCTTTTTGCCAATCCCCCATTGGAAAAAAAAGGGTGGTTTTGGGCAGGTGGTGAGTGATGCAGGCACGGGATTGGCTCAAAGGGGAGCGTTTGACTGGCCGGCCGACCACGAGCAAGCTCTGGTGCCAAAAGGTCAAACAAGACGACGTCAATACGTGCGTCTAACCGCGCATTTTTTTTTTGGGCGATAAGAAACGGCACAAATCATCTCTTGTCAGCCAGGTGCCAGCCAACCGACTCGCCACGTTTGCAGCATTTACGCTCCGCGGCATCATGAGCTGTGGCAGATAAGAAGCTTCCCAGCCCTACGACTTACTGCATCTTCCCCCCCCCCCCTCCCCCGTGTTTAAGCGGAATCCGACTTTCGGTGCAAAGCCCGTGCTTCCCCGAGCCACCACCAAAAAAGTTCTTGCTCAAATTACTCCCGAGCTAACCTCGATCCGAGAATCGAGGCAGACGAGCCGTCAACTATGGGCTTCGTGACCGGTTTCGTACGCAGCCAACACTTGAGCTCTTTGAGAATACTCGTGCCATCTGTCATCATCCTTGGGATGGAAAGCTAATCGTGGTCTTTTTCTATCTTTGCGCAGACTGGTGGCGTCACCCTCACCCTCTCCATCGCATATCTCTCCGTCCTCGCCCATCAGCGCAACCGCGAAGACCAAGGCCGATCACTGCGCGCTCAAGCTCTCGCCATCCAGACCCTCATCGACCCCATCCCACAACCTCCACCCCCCACGCGGTCCGAAGTCGCTGCCGCCAAGCGGGCCGAGGCCGTGGAAGTCGCCAAGAAACGATGGAACGACGAGATCGAAAAGACAGTGAGGTGGGTCCAGCACACCGACTGGGAAGACGTCCGCGAGGGACTGGAAGATCGCATCGCATCTCTCTGGGACATGGCCTTTGGCGAGTCCATTCAGGATAGTGCTGCCAAGGTCAAATCTGAGCTGCAGACGGGCGTCAGCAAGGCCGAGGCCGGTGCGGCATCTGCCGCCGGCACGATCAAAGCCCAGGCCAAGAGTGCGTTTGAAACGGCCAAAGCAGAGGAGGAGGACTTCGCGGCCAAGGTCAAGGACAATGCCCTGCAAGCTCGACTAGCGGCGTGGAGGGCAGCCCAGGAGGCGGAGAAGGAGGCCCATCGGTCGGCTGTTGAGGCCGAGGCAGTCGTCAAGTCAAGGCTGGAAAACGGCAAGGAGAAGGCTGCTGAGGCCTTAGAAAAGGTCAAGTCCGCGGTTGGTCTGGCTGGCGAGGGCACTGCTCCGGGACAAGTGGACCTTGCGGCGTTGAATCCTGTGCAAAAGGCGCTGGACCAGCGCTTCCAGAGACCGGGTGGTGATACGCGCAGCGTTGCTGAGGTCCTGAAGCAGCGATATACGACGTTGGACAGGCGCGATAACACTTTGCTCCGGGGATTATAGACGCTGGTGGTGGATCAGCGGTGCTGGCGGTGGATCAGCGGTGCTGGCGATGGGAGTGAGGGTATATAACTGATGTCCCCAAGGATGGCTTCTCTTTTGTGAAATGTGTAAAAAAGGAGGGGTTGGAAAATGAGGCTGTGTACCAGTAGGCCGTGCATTGGGGGGTTCATAGAAGTGGCTGGATTAGTAGAATAAGAATAGGAGTCTTCATACATATGAAGCAAGTACGTCGCTGTCGCATGATAGAGTGAGGTCACCGCCATGGAAGTTTCACAACGAGATGTGTGTTTCCGACTCCAGGTGTTGGTTGCTGGTCACTGGGAGGGGAGGGGGACAGACTAGGCATTCCATGGGCATGAATAAAGCATCACGTTGACTCGGCAAAACTACTAGCCAACCTGAGATCATACACTACTGGTGACTTGCCACGACAATTCGCAGAAGGCCAGTTCGGTGTGGCGGAGAAAAGAAGACTCGAGATGGTGTTGCCGAGTGAGTCTCTCCGAATGTCAGCATCTGCCACCCCCCCCCCCCCCCCCCCCCCCCCCCCCCCCCCCCCCCCCCCCCCCCCCCCCCCCCCCCCCCCTCCCACCCCGGCCCCACGGAACCACGAGCTTCCGCATTAGCATTTTCCCATCACTGATTGGCTGTTGCGAGGCGCACCCCGCTTATTCCGAGGTGAGATTTGTCGTTCCCAACGTTTGAAGTACATTGAAGGCCCCGCAATGGCGCACCTCGCCGCTTGTACCTCTCGTCCCGGGGCGTCTCACGCGAACCAACATTGCACCGCCCGCTTACCTTCCTTTTTCTTCTTTCAATCACCCATCCCTTACCTGCTTCTAATTCTCCCCATCAACAAGCGTTTGTCGTTCCAATCCATTGACCACGCTAATTGAGACGACAGTTTCTCTACCTCGTCAGGGGAGAAGACGCGAAACTCGTGCTGCTTGCTTTGGTGGATGAGACTGCACCCCGTGGTGTTCGCAAATTTATTTCGCCACCGCCGCGAGAACCTCCGCGAGAACCTCCTTGCCTTCGATCCATCGACTTTTTCGTCCTTTGCAAACAAACCCACGCATATATCTCCATACACAACAAAACGCCAGAGCCCTTGCGGCAATACAGGTCCAACCGTCGGCCGCCATCATGTCCTTCTCCAGTCTGGTCCAGGACCTCACTCTCCGCGATGGCAGCAACAATGCGTCTCGCCGACCAACCCTGGCCCCCTCTCTCTCAACAGTCGATGACCGAACTTCACGCCTTTCTCGAGCTACGTCCTACGCCAGCACGGCTGCCACGAGCGTGAGCATTGCCGGCGATATCGGCAGCCAGCTTCACGGTGGCTACTACCACCCGCTGGCTCGCTCATGGCAGGCAGAGCGACAGCTGACCAAGTCCATGTTCATTTACCCCATCTTCGTCACGGACCGCGAAGATGACATGAACCTCGTCGCCTCTCTCCCCGGCCAATATCAGCTGGGCCTGGGCAAAGTCGTGTCCTTCCTCGAACCCCTCGTCCGCAAGGGTCTTCGCTCTGTCATGCTCTTTGGCGTGCCAATGAAGCCTGGTACCAAGGATGCTTTGGGCACTGCTGCCGATGATCCGGAAGGACCCGTCATTCGGGCCATTCGCCTCATTCGAAGCCGCTTCCCCCAAATGTATATTTGCACAGACGTCTGCCTTTGCGAGTACACCTCCCACGGACACTGTGGCATTCTTCGCGATGACGGCAGTCTGAACAATCAGCTCTCCGTCGACCGCATCTCCGACGTGGCCATTGCCTACGCCAAGGCTGGCGCGCACTGCGTCGCCCCATCAGATATGAATGACGGACGTATTCGCGCCATCAAGCTCAAGCTCATCGAAGAGGGCATTGCCCACAAGACGACCCTCATGTCCTACTCTGCCAAGTTCTCCGGCTGTCTCTATGGTCCGTTTCGCGACGCCGCCGGCTCTGCTCCTTCTTTCGGAGATCGCAAGTGCTATCAGCTGCCACCCAGCGGTCGAGGGCTGGCCCGTCGCGCCATCATACGTGATCTCAACGAAGGTGCCGACGTCATCATGGTGAAGCCCGCGGGACAGTATCTCGACATCATTAGCGACGCCAAGGAGTTGGGCAAGGACCTCCCTATCGCTGCGTACCAAGTCAGCGGCGAATACTCGATGATTCACGCCGCCGCCAAAGCTGGCGTGTTTGATCTTAAAGCGGCAGCTTTTGAGTCTACGGAAAGCATTCTGCGGGCAGGTGCAACGATTGTAATCAGCTACTTTACTCCCCAGTTTCTTGACTGGCTTGATAACTAGGCAGGTGGCCCAAGAAGAGCCGTGAGGAGATGGGAGACAAAAGAATGAAACGAATATCATTCAGGCATTACGACGGCGTTTTGTTGCTTGTGATTCTGGGATTTATACAGCGAGCGTCGGGTACAGGTTTTCACGATATGCAGAATGCGACGTGAAATAGGGCTTCCATAGCAAGTCGAAAGAACCGTTAGGTAATGAAACACTCTTTCTATCTTTTCTTTATTTCGGAAATTGAAGCTCTCTTCTTTATTTGATCCCAAGAAGGACGGACGCTTTGTGTAGCTGAATGTCGGACAATTCAATCATGTTCTGTAGCTGAGATGCTTGTGGAAGAAAAGAAGAGAAATGAAAAGTCGGTCTCAATGAGACGGCAAGGGTTTCATGATCACACACACACACTCACATCGGCAATTTGCTTATCGAGATTGGTTTTAGCCGCATGCAACTAATGCCGAAAGGAGAGGGAAGAGGGCGAGCATTGGTGGGGTTTGGTGATGCCGCGTTGAGTCAAAATCAACGACGTCTCTCAACCTATCATGTAGCAAACCGCAACAAGGCGGGGAGATGGCAGCTTGCATGCTCAGCGAACGCCGAAGGATGGCGGACTTGCAAGGAAGCTCCCCTGTGGCCGTGGGTAACCACATGGTAGCGAGATTCTTTGTCGGCATCGCATTATCACGTGGTTAGGGACAGGCAACTTGCAAGGGCCTAGGGCCAAGGGGGATCCGCCCATCCCAGAACGTCTGACAAGGTTGGCCTACCTTGAAACGCGCCCCTTGGGAAAGAGATGGGCGTTTGCCGTCCACAACGACTGTGCTCGGCAGATTTGTGTTCTCAACGTCTCTCGATACCTGACGACTGCGACCTGGGCAAAACATGTGCACCCACATGCACAAGCAGTTGCCCGCCCGTGTGGCAGCTGCCGGCTCTGCGATCGACGTGGCAGGATACGAAGGAAGACAGTGCCAGGAAGGAGCGACCATGATCCAGCTCCTCCACGCTCGATGACCTCGGTACTCTGGTAGTAGTTGACAGGTGGTGACAGTGCCGCCTGCCCACTTAGTACTCGGACCGTCGGACGTAGGAGGTTTTTTTCAGGGTACCTACAAGGTACAAGGTGGTGGTGGTAGGTAGGACCTTGTGCTTTATAAATTATCAATGTACCGAGTATCTGGCGGTAGATTGCATGATCCTTCTTCCATCTCTCCTCAATATCTTCCGAGTTTGTCCCTGCTCGCTCACCTGTTCATTTCCTTCCATCCTTCTCCAATTTCTCCTCTTTCGGCTCACACTGGAGCAGCTTGTTGTGGTGTAAGACGAGAAAGATTCGGCGAACGGACGGACAGACAGACAGACAGACAGACAGACAGACAGCCCGCTTCCTCTGCTCCCATTGAGCCCCACGAAATTCAGTGCCTGGTCGGCAAAGTCCACGTCTGGCGGCACGCCTCGAGCTATCTATCCCTGTGAATATCTTGACAGTCGTTTCCGCCTTTTCTTCTTTCTTTGTGGTCTTCCTCTTTCTCCTTCATATTCTTTTTTTCTCTTGTTCTTTTGTGTTTCCATGTTGGTTTTTTCTCTGTCTCGACTTCTTCATATCCGCCGTCCAATTTCGACTCCTTAGGTGACAATTTCGGCAGCTGGTACAAAGTCTCTTGTTTCCATGCCGTCACCATGACCAGAAACGACGAATCGGTGTCAACGGTTTCACACGAAGAAAGCGAGAAGCTTCTGCATGAGCCACCCGTGTTGGATTCCGAAACCGAGGGCAGCATCAGCGATGTTGAATCGCTGTTTCATGCCAGGGCGACGCCGCCCACATATTCCAAGTACACGTTTGCGCTTGCAGCTCCATGGAACCGACTGCTCTCCGCTCCTTGGCGCGTCCTTCTGTTGCGAGGCGTCGTATTTCTGATCCCGAGCTTTCTGCAGGGAAGACAGGCCCGGGAGCAGATATGTCCTCCTACTCTAGCACCCACGGCGTACTTGGATGGCATAAGAGGGCTTGCTGCTCTTTTCGTCTTTTTTTGCCACTACTTTTATCAAGCCTTTACCATTGCCAAAAGCTGGGGCACTGGGGAAGATAATTATCACTTCTTGAAGCTTCCTATCGTCAGGCTATGGTACCAGGGACCTCCCGCCGTATGCGTCTTTTTCGTCATCTCGGGCTATGCCTTGTCATACCGACCTCTCAAATTAATTCGAAATGGGGCCACGGCCGACTTTGCGACAACCATGAGCTCTCTGACCTTTCGACGCGGCGTTCGACTCTATCTGCCGACTGCCATTTCTACACTGATGATTGTCTGTCTGTTGCGAATCGGGGCCTATGAATGGACCAGAGAGTTCGCCAAAGATAGGACGTACATGAAAAACATTATTGAGCCACATCCTGTGCGCATGCAATCCTCGTATGCTCAGTACAGGGACTGGGTGATCCAGATGTACAACTTTGTTCATGTTTTTGACTGGAATCAGTTTGGGGGAAGTACATGTAAGCAAAACAGTTGTTCATTCGTGAATGTTTTTGCTAACTGTCCTGCCCCTTGCCAGCATACGATGTTCACCTATGGACGATACCCCTGGAATTTCGATGCTCGCTATATCTCTTCCTCACAATCCTTGGTACCGCACGACTCCGAACCAGCCTCAGGTTTCTGGCCGTAGGTGGCATCATGTGGTTCACCTATAGACATTCGAGGTGGGAACTATGTTTGTTCTTTTGCGGCATGCTGCTCGCGGAGATGGACCATATCCGAGGGGCCCATGTTTCGCCTCCAGCTTTGCCTCAGAGCGAGAAGCAGCGTCATGAGGCTCATGGCATTTTCAAGGGCGTCTTCTGGGCCTCGGTCAGCATCTTGGGTTTGTACTTGATGTCGCAGCCTGATGACGGAGGTAAGGAGGCACCAGGATGGGTGTACTTGACATCACTCATCCCCAAGTGGTGGGGTGCACAAGAGTACCGATACTGGCAATCAATAGGCGCGGTTGTCTTTTTGCTCGCGGTTGGACACTGCCGCACATGGCAGCGGTTCTTCAACACGGCCGTGGTACAATACTTTGGCAAGATCTCTTATGCCTTGTACTTGATGCACGGCCCGGCGATGCACACTGTGGGTTACCACTGGGAGAAGATGGCTTACGGACTGACTGGGGTCGAGGGCTACTGGTACAACGCTGGGTTTGTGCTCGGTGCCTTGTTTTGCATTCCCACTGTAATATGGTGGGCGGACGTGTTCTGGAGGGCGGTGGATATTCCAACAGTCAAGTTTGCCAAATGGTTTGAGAGTAAGTGCATTTCAAAAAAGGGACCTTGAGCATTTGTGTTGGGTCGTACTGCCATGGAAGTAGGGCAGTGCCAGTTTCGCACATTTGAACCGAATACACATGGAGGCATCAAAAGTAGGTTGGGGCGCTTGGGGCGGTGCTCGGCGTTGTCATGGTAGCTGTTGATCACCAAGCGATTCGTGGGGCTTTTTTTTTTTGTTGATGGAAATTATACGTTTTATGCTCAGTTAAACCAGGGCGTATGGATCAGAGGATTTATGATGAGACCCCCTTTGATAGTCTCAAGAAAGGGTTTTTTGGCAGCAGTTGCGACTCGCATTTAAAAACGCGAATCATGGTGAGCAATGCGGTTTAGAGCCGAAAAAAATAATAATCATAATGGCAAGAAGAAAATAAAGACGGAGCCTGACGCGCAGAAAGAAATAAGTGAGTGCTTGTCGATGACAAAGGACAAGACAAGCACTGACATGCACCGAAGTATTTGTTTCTCGCCGCTCGTTTCTCCTTTCTTTTGCGGTTTCATCTCAAGTCTTGTCCTTACTTACTGTCCCTCGAGTACACCCTTTTCCCAGCAACCCAGGTCTCCTTGACGGTGAGGGTGCGAAAGTCCTCGATGGGGATGTCCCCAATGGGCCTGTCGAGAACAAGCCAGTCTGCAAAGGCGCCTTCCCGGATGAGGCCAGCTCTCCGGTCGAGAAAGGCACCGTAGGCGGACGCGCCGGAAAAGCCCCAGAGAGCCTGGTCCAGGGTCAAGGCCTCGTCCGCGTGCCAGCCGTGCGGCGAGCCGTCGAGGCCGTGTCCGGTGGCGGGATTCCTGCGCGTGACGGCGGCATAGATGCCGTGGAAGGGGTTGGGCGGCTCGACGGGGAAATCGCTGCCCAGGAGGGGGCCGAGGTTGAGGAAGGAGCGCATGCGGTAGGCGGAGGAGGCGGTGCGGCCGGGGCCGAGCCTCTGCCGGGCGAAGCGCATGTCGTCGGTGGCATGGGTGGGCTGGAGGGAGGGGATGAGGCCGAGGCGGTGGATGCGGTGCTGGTCGTGGGGGTGGACGACCTGGGCGTGCTCGATGCGGAAGCGGTGCCGGGCCTGGCACACGCGGAGGGCTTCGTCGTTGGGGT